>LQNS02276867.1:3521005-3540651 GCA_001587735.2 Parhyale hawaiensis
TAAAATTATGGGTCGCGCCACTAGAGGAAAAAATTAGAAATTTTTTGAGACCAAAATCATCGAAATCGGTCCAGTAGTTTTCGAGAAAAAAGTGGGACAAGAAAAAGTCGCAAGCGAATGAAAAAGTCGCAAGGAAAAAAGTCGCAAGCTGAAATGCTGGTTCAAAAATTGACTTTTTCATTATTTATTCATCTAATACATAGCTATTTTAAACTTTTTATTAGTGAATGACGAATGTAAGGTATTTGTAGGTGGAAATGTACTATAGATAAAACATGTCAAGTGCATTTCCACTGCAAACAGCGCATTTTTTACAAAATTCATCCAGAAAAACATAAAATTTGCCGCCCTGAATAATTTGATTTTTCAGATTAAAAAAGAACGTAAGTCGATGAGTTTTTATGCTGCACTAAAAACAAAGACAGTTTTGGAATCCTTGAAAGATTCTCTCCAAAATTAAGAGGGGATTTTATTAATTTCCTTTTAGTTTTTTTTTTATTATATGAAATATCAAGAAAATTTACATATTTTATGAATTCTTCGGTAACCCATCTAAAGTCTCGTCAATAGAAAACGAAAAGGAAATTGAAAAAACCCCTCCTAGCGTTGTTAGGAATGTTTCAAGGATTCCAAAACTGTCTTTGTTTTTAGTGTAGCATTGACTTACGTTCTTTTTAAAATTTATTAAAAAAAATAAAAATAAAAATAAAATCTCATTTTCTGAAAAAATTAAGGCCTAAAGCGAAAAAGTTACACGAACAAAATGTTTTTATTTTTTGATTTTACATCTTATATGCAAATTTCAGAAAAATCGGTTCAACAATAAAAAAAATTTTTGAGAAGGGCCCCTTAAGCTAGGCCAGGTTCTATTTGTCTAATTGAGAGTGTTGTCAAGGTGATGCGTGCATAACTATAAAAGCTTACAACCTTTATTTCCTGATATATTACATATGTTCTCAGTTCTAAATTTTCAAACTTGTCCTAACCCAGTCTAGCAGTACCTAACCTAGGCTAACGTAACCCTTGTTAAACCTAATCCCTACTTACCACGACATAACCTACCCTATTTAATCAAAACATACCTGACTTAACTTAACCCTTTTCTGAAACGGCTGATTCATCTCGCTTACTGCCTCCGCCATTTTTCAGGAAGTTATACGGTTTTAAGCTGGACGTTTCTCAAATATTAGTCCATAAAATAAATGCATAAATCGTCATGAGTATGTTGACCACATTCTTCCTTTGAACAGCTATATGCGTAGTGTATCTTTTCGCTATAGAGACTCTGAATCTCTTAGTGCCGAGGGTCCATTAGCAGGGTAGGGTAGAAGTGAAACTCGAAGACGGACTAAGGGATGTATTCCGAGTACTAAAGCAGGCTTATTACAGTCTGATAACTGGAGGGATGTTCCCCCGACTGAGGTGTATCTTAAAGTGCTGATGAGTGCTGGGCGGCCAGCCTATTTATTACCTACCTAGGAAGGACACGCAGTAACAGATCTGCACATCTGTAATTTATTTCAGTCGCATACTCGGGGCCAGTGGAGCTACGAACCTAATCCGACAGCTCATACCACTAAGTGGGGAACCTCCAAGTAGGAGCGCTGTCAGCGAAAATGTTGGAGTATTAAATATTATTATATTTATAACATCACATTTTGGAGCTATAGGAAAAACACCGATTGTATCTAACTGAGCATTGTATATTGAATACTTGTGTTAGTATAGAGAGTGTACTGTGGACCAGGATTATCTGCTAGTTCACATTATTCAGAAGGCTACCAACAAAGGAGTTGGATAATACTCAACGACACGCAATGTCATCTCGCTTGTTGTACATCCGAAGCCGCTCAATCAGAAGGCCAGCGAAAGAGCCAAGTTAGGCCAGGGGCGTGATACGCGCTCTTTCCGCTGATTGTTATCAACAACAGCTGCAAACGAAGCCTAGTTTAACAAGTCAAATTAGGTAAGCTGACCAAGGAAATCTGTGCGAAACTGCAATTGTCGAGAAGCTGCTCACCCGAATTAATTTGAATTATCTGTACAGCTATGAGGCAGAACCAAATTGTAATTACTAACAGCTGCGAGGTTATACTTACAGCTGCGAGGTTATACTTATTTGGCCATGTTGACCACGGTAGCAAAAGTACATAAGCCTCGAGGATCCTGGGGAACGGGCTTTCCGAATAGACGGCCCCTGCGACGAGGGTCTGTAGGTTAGCCATGGCTTCAATATTACTGCGTTAACTGGATCAGTATCTCTCTAAGAGTGCGTAAGAATAAATACTGGTGTGTGACTGACGTTTCCTTCACCAAAGACTTGGAAGAGTACTTCAAACTCTATTCAAGACGAGACGGTCTTCACCAAAGAGAGCAGTCAATCATCAGAACCTCTAAGTAATAACAGAGGATTTAAAGTATCATACTCAAGGGTTCTCTCTAAGAGTAAAAACAGAGACATTAAGAAGTAACCCCAAAATACTCTTTAAAGGAAATTTGCCTCTCCGTTTTTCTCCATTAGCGATTATTTAGCTGCCTGAGCGACCGATGGCCTTCCGTAAGGGGTATAGGCCGATAATCAGTGCATTATCTAAGTTCTGCTTCCTCACCTAGTATTCTTGCCTCCAATTAGGTGGGACTTCTAATCCTAATCTGTTTACAGTTGGCATCGATTTTCTTCGATATTTCCTCAGTTTCTTTCTTCCTACTGTAAACTAAGAGGTTGACAATACTATGTGAGTTAATCCCCCAGAGAAAGTTGTTCCTTAATTGTTTCAATTTCCCACGGGCTAGTAACCCTTCTTAAATTTTCAGCATTGAGGCTACTTCAGTACCCTCAAAAGCCATTTTCGGTAGGGTCTCACCTATTTTCCTAGGAGCCTGTTAGCTCATCTGTTCTTGATTGAACTGTATCCTAATAAGTCTGTTGTCCTATTTCAAATGGACCCTTTTCGTCCAGTGGGACTCAAAAGAAGACTGCGATGCTCTATCCTGCGTGACCGCCTGACAGGCGAACATCGCATTAGCTTCAGGGTGGAGTTCAGCTCAAGTTCAGTCTAGAAAAGTCTTCAACTTCTGATCATTTCGATGATAGCTTACTCTGGAAGACTACGGCATACAGTCTCCTTTTATGCAATCTGAGTGCTTTCTCGTGCACTAAAACGATGTGATAATCTTTCTCGTGACGTTCAAGTTGACAGCCTACAGTTTCCGTTAGAGTGGTTAATATCCGCTGGCTCTGAGCAAGACAGCCCCTTCCTTGAAAGTCGCAGCATAGACCTCAACAGTACTTGGCTTTTTAGGTCCGACGCTGGCGGCCAAAAGTCGGCAACGGCAAAATGGGATTTTCTCAAAAGCTATTCTTTTCTCCCTATCTAATACAGGAGAAAAAAATTCCAAGCTACCCAACATTTTTCTTGCGGGGAGGCCATCTTGGATACGGCGGGGATGCACTTGGGCGCTTGTCTGCTTGACCGTGTCTGGACATGTTGATAATAGCTCTTGAGAAAATCCCAGTTTTCCAATTTTGGCCGCCAGCGTCAGAGGCCACTTGGATCTAAGAGTCAAGTATTGTTGCGGTCTATGGTCGCAGCTATCACACATTTGACTCTAACTGTCCATAAATTCAGCTCGAATTACATCAGCTTCGCTTCGCTACGCTCTGACAGCTGACCATTCACATCACTTCGTTCAGCTGTTCGACCGGCCACTAGCAGGCAAAGATAATTTCGGACTCTTAACGGCTCATCTCCCCGCAGATCAGTTTCGCCCTTCGACTGGCGAGCTGTCATATGCACTACGGATCTTTTTCTGAATCACGTGATTGTTCAGTGCGACATCCAGAATCTCTAACTCGGGTAGGGCTTGAGGTTGGTCCCCTCTTCTGTTTCCTCAATTACACTCTCAAGCACCTGTTTGCCGCCATATGAATCTCTAAACGACTATGCCAGCAGTCCTGCAGGTGCAAAATTTTTAATAGAGGCCAATTTTGAGGTATTATGATGAAGATGCAATAATTTTAGCTGTGTAGAATATGGTATTACGGAGCAAACAGTGGTCAATTTTCAAGGCTGTTAGCACACGCCACTACCCCGGAAGCTCTTCCTGGCTGCTATAAAAATGATAATAATAAAGAAGAAAACGAAGAGAGCACAATTAGAAATTTGGTTACCCACGACGCGTTTCGCCGTACCTCGGCTCATCAGGTGGGAGGATCGAAGATGGTCGAATCTGAAGACGTCGCAAAATATATGCAATAAATGTGGATCTCATACTCTACCAGCTCCCAGCGATGCATAGCTCCAGGCCGCGGTGTGCTCGCAACACGTCTTCAGATTCGACCATCTTCGACCCTCCCACTTGATGAGCCGCGGTACGGCGAAGCGCTTCGTGGGTAAACAAATTTCTAATTGTGCTCTCTTCGTTTTCTTCAGTATTTGAAATAATGCCATCTCAAGACGATAATAGGAGCGAAACTTGGAGAAATAATGCTGACGACAACGTGGCACTGAAATGCGCTATATGTATTTCTCCATTGGAGCGACTTGACACCATACGAACCTCCCGCCTCCCCGAGCGCGTGCTCAACCGGCGGCGGGGATGATGGACCACTTCATGTAATATCCGCGGTTGAGTGGCGGAGTGGTGGCAGCCAGCCAAAGATGACGTTGACCCTCCAACGGCTGTCGTCATTTGGCTGAACCGCGAAGTGGGGTCCAGCCATCCCTCCCGCCTCTCCACTGTGATTTTGGGGGTGAAACACCGCTCATTTAAGACTCGCTTTCTTTGGTCTGTTTGACCTGCAGGCAAAGACACATTGCAGGGTATATTCAATGGGTGTACGGTGTCAAGTCTCACCAGTGGAGACATGTAACGCTTTTCGGTGCTACGCTTGTCATCAGCTTTCATATTTAAGAATAGCTATGCTAGCGCTTGTTGAAACGTCACTTCACTGTGTCTGTGAGCGTTGAAAGAACGCTATTAATCTAAACTGAAGGTCAAAAGAAAATTATCAAAACTTTTGGAGCTTGGGGTTCCTTGAGTATAACGCAATTGCATTATCCAAATGAAACAAAATCTATATGTTTAAAACCAAAGAAAATGAAAACAATAAAACGATACGAAGTTCGTCAAACAAAGTTCACGAAAGTGAATGGGTCAGCACCAACAAAACACAAACAACATAAACAGTTGACAAAATGGTGTCCCAATAGGAATGGTGTCCCAACTCGTTACTAACGTGTGTGCTCGCCCTGGGTGGCAGTGCGTGCTCAGGACTACCCTTGGCATGGTTTGTTTTGGAATGTTTTCCTCCTACTCCCGGAGGGCTCCGATCAGACTGTCGGTTCATAGGTGCTGGCGTTCTGGCCGAGACTGTTAGTTGACGTTCATCCCATAGCTGTGTGTCAGGGTTCTCTTATGCGGACAGTGTCAAATGGCTTTCACGCGCCGTCCGACTTGTGTGCTTCGGCCTCCTTTGACTGGCTGGGGCAATGTGATGCCTCTACGGACAGTCCCCGTATCACTCGCGGGCCGTCCTACTTGTGCTAAGCGGCCTGTAACTGCTTTAGCTACGTGGGCATTCCTCCTTGATCGCCAGTCTATGGCCGACCCTGGAAAGACCGTGGGTGCAGCCGATGACGTAGTGACTCCACTAAGGTTTCAGCAGAGGGATCCACGGAAGACCTTGGAGTACTGGCTGCGTCGTTTTTAGTCCGTTAAGGTTAACCAGTACGTGTTCCTGGTCATGTGCCAGACTGCGACAGCGGTCTTCCAGTCATGTTACCCACTCAGGCGTAACAAGTCCTTTCAGAAAAACGTAGCTTCAGTGATGGCAAAACAAGAAGATAGTTTTCTCGAGAGCTGTATTATTTGCTAAATCGAATGGTACACCATATCACAAATTATTAACTATAGATACAGTAGTAAGTTAAAAAACATGCGGACAAGAATTTCATAACTTACTAATTAGCGTGATGTATACGTATGTTTATCTAGGTCATATGCAATGGACAACATCATAGAATAAATACGACCGGGAAATAAGAGTTCAAGCTGTGACTCAACTAGATTGTAGGTACGCGCGGAGCGACGACTTCAGGCGCAGTACACGAAACAGACGGTGCTGAGCCACGTTTAAGGGAGACTATGTTATTTCGGCAAGTGGAGATCACGTGCGGCCTGACACTGTGCGATCGGGTTAAGGCGCGGTGTATAACTATGTACGCCTGACCGTGACCTCGATCTGTTCGGCAGCTATTAAGTTCCGGCTCAGCCTCGCAGCATGCAGGCGTAGTTGTCGTGCTGAAACACTGTTATCCTGGAATTTGCAGGAAGGACAGCAGGTGTGGTCTCATGACCTCATTGAGGTAACGTGCTGCCGTCAAATCGCCCTTTATGAAGGTGTGCATGGCCCGCCATTTGTTCACTGTTTTTGTTCCATGTGTTTTGTTGGTGCTGACCCATTCACTGCCAACGGCCATACCACGTTGAATGCACCGCTTCTCGTCCGACAGCAAAGTTAAGCAACGTTGGGTCTGGTTAGTACTTGGATGGGTGACCCATTCACTTTTGTCAACTGTGTTTGTGACCTTCTCTTCGTTTTAGTGTATTTCGTTTTCTTTGGCTTAAACTCACACATTTTTTATTTCTTCTTTGGGTATAACCACTTTGGAAACATTATCATCCTTCCTTTTTTCATTACCCAAAGTATCAAAAACCCCAAGCCCCAAAAGTTTTTTATAACTCTCTTTTAACGTTCAGGTCTTAATGAGTATCATCATTCCTTGTACAGATTGAACTCCATCACTTGCCACGTTGATGCTGCTGCAGTTATTTGTTTGTATGACACTGGCTACATTCGACTGCTTTGGAAGTCAATACTAACATATACTGTACGTACTCTTTTCCAACTGAAGTGAATTCACGCAAAATAAAGACATTCTGCGTTTAGGAATTAGCTTGAACTTTAGTAGCCCTGGAAGGGTAAATGAATTACGAAAAGCCAGGGAATGGATGGCAAAAAAAAAAAGTTATACAAAATGAGATTCAGATTACTTCTAGTCGGGTTTATTTCTTATTGGAGTTACTGCATCGCTCTTGAACTGATCTACTGTAGCCCTAGTAATTGCTTCTTGGACACAGTACCGAGTCACTAGACGCATAAGCGGCAAATAATTATGATGCTGACGCCACAGTGCCAAGGGACGAATGTTTTTTTTTTTTTTTGTTTTGATAGATACTTCCTAGATACACCTCTTAATTCAGTGGTATGGCTCTGGCCGAATCAGTAGTTGCGCCCTATAAATACAGCTTGCACTTCTGTTCTCTTCCGGTCACCCCGTTTCTGTATCATAGATACCACGCTATTCATTTTTAAACATAGTTTCCGTAAGTAAACATTGATGGTAGTGCTATGGCTAAGAAAACATTGTTTTAATGTGATTAATAATTTCTAACCCCTATTATGTCGCGTATTTAAAATGAAATGGAGGCACAAGTAAAGTCAACATGGCCGAACCTTCACCTGGGAAATTCACATGCACGGGTTTGTGCCGCGGATATCCCTACTGGCCCCAGAGGATTAAGTACGGCTGCAGCCGATCACGAGTTATCAACAAATGTGGAGGAATTTTGACGGAAGATTTAAATGACCCCTTCTCTCCTCCCTCATCTCTGAAGAAGGTAAGTACCTCCACGGCGCCCTACATGCCTATCACTGGCGGGCCCGCGCATCTAGCTCAGGAAAGAGCTCGTATGCCTGGATTGGCCTCGAACCTGCGCTACAAGGAGTGTGAGCCCAGGTCGTAAGCATGCTGCTACCGGGCATATTACAATATTACAAATGTTTAATGTATGATTTTTAGGATTGTAGAACACGCCCCGTGGTTCTCGGGTGCTTTAAATCACCTTCCATATGCTCAATTGCTCATAGAAACTGGCATATCAGTTGTGCTTTTACCAAAAAAATTGATAGAGGTATATAATTCAGTTTCTTCAAGCAATAATAATTTTGTATGCTGTATTCCGTAAGTTCACTCATTAAGTTGCTGTCATTTGATGTATGTAATACGGTTATACCGGATTAATTGTGTGGTTCGTTCATGTTCCAGATGAACCACACGTCACGCCAGATCACCCGGCCATACAGCGGTCACTTGGAATACAACTTCGATAAAGACAAGTCCTACGTATCCTTCGGTGTCATCACACCCTTTGCTCGCGAGAACATCGCCATCACTGTTGATTTCAAGTACGTTACCTGCTCACATCTGATCCCTCAAAAGGAGTCGCACTTTAATGTAGCGAAAATAGTTCGATAAATTAATTAACAAATCAATGAAATGATTCAACAAACGCCATTGTATACGTGACTATTTGCTTGTTGTTTACCCATCTGTCCATTTCTGTCGCTCTTCAAGTATAGTTATGCAAAAATCAGGCCAGGTTGGCAACTGGTCATCCTAACACGCTCTGTCAAAACCAAAAGGCAAACTACAGACGACAATGCCAATGAAGATAATGGCACAGTGTGGTGATCTGATATCTATATATTAATACACTGTTACTTACGTACCCTACCTACCTTTTGTGTCACGCTCTCTAATAATAGATAGATGGAAATTAGAGATTTGATTTCAAATGTGAATCGCTTCACCAATATTCTATCAGCTGCTTTTCAATTTTTCCGAAAAATAATACTCGCTTTGCTGGCAGCGGATGACATTCCTTATAGGGCTAGATTCATAACCAGGATACGCTTCGGAAAAACAGAACGTTTATTGTTGGACATCTCGGCTCTAAAGTATATTTTGCAGCGAATGTGCTACTGGGAGAGCATCCGCCACTACAGTGCGATGTCTGAGCAAGGACAGGGGAGGTTTTAGAGTCCGCTATAGTGTCTCTGTTATCGTTCAGTATAGTCAGGGCGAAACAAATTCTTCGCTTTAGGGAAGGAAGAAATTCGAGCACTGAAGATATAATTTCATTATATCCGTGATACGGAAGATGAATCTCAGCTCGGCTGGATGAACGTGTACGTTAAATCTAATGGTGATTGTGGAATACAATTGGACCACGTCACATACGTATATTGCCATCGCACACAAGCAGAGTGTTTAATAAACCTTTCACAGCAAAGAAGCTGGTGATGGTGACCTTTACGAGCAGGAGCAATCGGTGACAAATAGTGCGTTGTCTATGACCAGCTAAATACCTAACGACTTTCGCGAAAGGAAAGAAGATGGTGATTAGGACCCAACCGTACAAGGGCAGTTTAGTATAACATATAACTTGATAATATTTATCACCGTGGAATTTCCAGCGGTCCAACTTGAAAAGCCTCGCCAGACCGTGAAAGTGTCACGGGGGCAACTAGTTTAAATGAATGCACTTATTGCTTTGCAAATGCTGAAATTTGATCAATGAAGATATCAAGGGACTGTTGATTCCTATACTCACTTGTCACATCTAATCTTCAGCTGCTCTGAGCGGACGCTTGAATTGAGTTCATATTCAACTGAGTAAGGGGTGAGATAGTGTTCAGAGTTCAATAGCGAGCGAAGAACATGGGAATCTTGTGGATGTAGTTTTTTAATTGATTTCTTACTTAAACGAAATAGCCTTTCGCTCAGGAAACAAATTTCGAGTTGTGCAATGTAGCGTATCTATGATAAGGAACTCTACTTTAACCGCGGCTGATGCTTATTTATGAGATAGAAAAGAATAATTTTCCTGCGTGTCACCAAAGGAAGGGCTTCCGCGGCTCAGCAAAATCAGCACAACCTAATAAACAGCTTCGTGTGTTTTGTTTGTTTATTTATTTATTTTTACATTTGTAGTGTTCGAGTTACGTTCTTTAATAAATGGGCGAAAAATGGGCCAATTGCAGATTTTGTAACTAGGTTGCGTTTTCTTGGAGATCGCTGACCAGGTTGCAGAAGATGGCACAACTAGGATCATTATTCCATTATCTCAATGCACTTCCTGTTTGAAATACTGCTTGGAATCGACAAAAATAGGGAGATATTACAGCTTCCTTAAGCGCGGCCGTGCATTCTTATTTTTATATCTTTCTCCATACATCGAGCCGTATGTTTGTTCTCAGTTTACCACATTCAAATTCAGAAGCAATCAACTTATGACGGACGAAGCGATGATTATTATTATTATTCTTTCAGCTTTCTGTCTTCCTTTTGACGGAGCAGATTTTACCTCTTAAGAAAATCTTCGATATTGTGGACAAGAGGCGGGTAATTTAATTAAATTTACTGAGGTTCTGGTGCTTGCTAATGTAAGACTTTTTCCGCATGTGACCTATGGTGGGAAACGATTCTGCTTCTAAAATGGATTGAAGAGAGAGAGAGCACTTATCTCTTGTAACGTATCCTTCGGAAGTATATTAGTGACAAAGGCTTATTAAATGAAGACGGGTCGTCTCAAATTTTTCGCTGTCATTTTTGACCGCGTGGGCACTCTAGCTTAGACTTTAAATGCCAATCTTTTATGTCGCATCAAGCTGGCTCTTACATATGATAAATATTAGCAAAATTGCGTTCACTAAAGCATTACGAATCTTTATCTATTACTTTCGACTTTGAGGTACACTCGTAAACAAATAAATAAGCTGATAAATATACATTGTCCTTAATTATGTTGTTTGGGCTCACTTACACGTTTTTTTTCTGCTTGTGTGTAGACTCTATATTCTCTTTTTTTTTTTTTTTTGCTTGTGTGTAGACTCTGTATTCTGTTCTCTATTGTGTTTCTCAAAGCGTCGCTGTATGACAGTAACCTGCTGATATTGATGCGTATCTCGTTTTTTTTTTTTTTTTGTTAAAGTGGACTGCCTTAATTGTCGTATTGTCTTCGTCTTCTGAAGTGTACCGCCTTTTTGACCTGGGCCCCTATGGGGGCACTGATCTATCGGGTATGTTTCCTCTCTTTCTTCGGAGAATGGCTGGTGTGCTCGCAGCCCCTCTTGCTTCCGTGTTCCATTGGATGTTACTGCTAGGCTCATTTTCGGAATGCTGGCATGTCGCTCATGTGACGTCTGTTCATAAGGGCTCTGTCTCTTTCGAACCTCCGACTATAGTCTCATCTCGACCACACCTGTTTTGTCGAAAATTTACGACAGGTTGATTGCGTCGAGGTTGGGTTGCTTTCTTGTGAGAAACAGGGTGTCCTTCCCCCAACAGTATAGTTTTTGTAAGGGCTTGGGAACTTGTGATTCGCTTTCACATTTCTTATGTGTTACAGCCGACACTTGATAGGGGTCATGAGGCAAGGTTGGTCCACCTTGACATTAGTGTCGCTTTTGATCACGTGAATCACCTTGGGTTGCTCCACAAGCTAAGATTGATGGGTAATGGTGGTTCAGTTTTCGCGGTTATTATCTAGTTCTTATCGGGTAGACGCCAATGTATACTTGTTGATGGGAAGTGGAGTAAGTTTTTGGATCTGGTTTCTGGTGCCCCACAAGGTAGTGTTCTGGGCCCTTTGTTGTTTATCGTTCATACAGCGGACCTGCGTGATCTTGTTCATAATATACTTGTTAGATATGCTGATGAAGTTAGTTTCCTGGCTGTTGGCAGTAATCCTAGTAATGTGTTGGAGGTTTCAGAATCCATTCAGTGTGATTTGGAAGTAATTGATTTCTCCTTGTGTTTTATGTGGGGAATGAGGCTAACTGCTAGCAAGACTAAGACCATGCTCGTGCTTAGGTCACGTACAGTGAGACTTGCTTTCCCCGCACTCATACTGGGTGGTGTGTCACTTCAAGTGGTTAACGACTTGGTAATCATGGGTGTCAATTCCGATCCAAAGCTGACGTTTGAGCCCCACATTCGTTCGGTTGCCTCGTGAGCATCACAGAAAATCTGTCTTATGCGACGTGCTTGGACGGTGTTTGGTTCGGTAGAGTTGACACGTCGCTGCTTTAATTGCTATGTCCTCCCCCTTTTTGAATACTGCTCCTTAGTCTGGGGTCCTGCTGCTGATGTTCATCTGAGTTCGCTTGACAGGGTGATTTGTCGAAGTGCGTTCATGATGGATGGTGTTGTGCCTTGTGATCTGGCGCCTCGTCGCAGAGTTGGTATGGTCTGTTTCCAATATAAAATATAATTGCCCCAGTCATCGACTTCCAGTTTTTCTTCCGGAGCCATTTGTTCGGGTGAGGTAAACTCGGCGTATAGGTGTTGTTCATGAATTTGCCTTGGAACCGGCACGATGCCGTACAAGCCAGTATTCTCATTCATTTTATCCATCATCTGTGGATGTTTGAAATGGTCTTGATGGCTCTGCCTTTGCTGATGCGGGTATTAGCAGCTTTATATGATCTGTACATCGAGCTATTCTGTAAACTCTGATATTCTCTTTTTTCGCTTGCTGGGCTGGTTGCGTTGGGGTAGTTAACCTTATGGAGTTTCTTCCGTTCCCACGTCGCCAGTCTAGTGTATCTTAATAATAATAACAATGTCTCAGTGTTCTTGAAGCGTTCCAAATCTTGTTCAGTTAGGCTACCTGTGAGAGAGCAAAGAAATTCTTCCTAGTGGTTGTTATTCCTTTGCGAACGTCAGCCGGGCTTTGGAGATGTGAGACATCAGCTAATCTTGCATACCCAAATAAGAATAAAAATTCTCTCTCAAAAGGCTCTTATCATTATGAACTAAAATCCATATGGCTGAACTTTAAGGGTTAGAGTGAATATATTAGCGCATGTACGTGGTGGAAATATTGGTTAAGGACGTAACACAACTTTGGCAGTACGTTTCTGTTATTGTTGTTGTTAAGGTACGCGGGCCCTGATTACGCCTTCCTGATGGAATGGGACACGAAACTGGGGCAAGGTCAATTGCTAATAGAAGCAACAAGAGACCACACCTCCAGGTCCATAGTGTCTTCTACTTCCCTGACTCTCGGACCCAAAGAAGACTCGAGCACCTACGTGCTTGCAGTTAACCTCGACAACCGCTCCACTGATGACAAGGTGGACCTCGACCTGTCCGTCCAGCTCACCAGCAGCTTGGATGAATGGGAGTGAGTCGCATAATGACAGCAAGCTGCAGGTTTCCAGTGTTGTTTCCTTGAAGCTTTTTGTGTTGTAAATAAAATATGCTTATGGTCTTCCTGAATCGTTCACAGAATGGAATGATACGTGCATAAATATACCGTGTGTGTCGACAGATTTCCTTAAAACTTAACGTTTCGGGAACTTAATTCCCATTGTCAGAATTATAAACTACAAGGGATGCCTAAAAAGAATTTTTATTTTAGAGGAACTAAGCTCTGACATGAGTTAACAGGGGGAGACACCTATGGTATATTTATTTTATGAAATTTGCCTTAGTTTGATGCGTGCATTTGTTAATACTTGAACTCGTTGCCTTTTTTTTTGCAGTCTTCGCTCATCACATGAACAAAAATATTTTGTTTAAACTTGAGAAGTTTCACCCCGAAATCGATCTGAAAATATTTTTTCTTGCTTGGAAGTTCTAATATTTAGATTTTCATCATGTAATTCATTAGTTTCTAATATTTTTATGTAGAGGAGGTTGAAGTGCACTCGATCATAACAGCTAGCATACATGCACCAGGCTCTTGTTATATGCGAGTTTCTTACCGACGAATTTGCTCCTATGTGAATGGACTGCTGTGATGGAGGATTCTCTTTGTGCTGGAAAATTCGCTCTTAAGCGATTTGCGACCTGTGGGGAGGGGGAAGCAATGCCATAATACAGTATTTTTTATAAGCTTTTCATGTAAATTGTAGAAATATCAGCTTAATACGAAAGTAATGTCCGATTTCCAGAATAAATACTTCAGACCGGGTTTGTGAAATATTCTCCTTATATGTAGATATTCAGTATCTCTGGGTCTAATTTTTGCTATTTTCTGTCATATTATCAAACTTTGCCTATAATTTTCAAAACTTTTACCCCCATATTTGTCCCCCAAATGGTCGCGTAGGAGGAGTCTTACTGTACAAATTTCATAAAGTTGTTAATGCAAGTCGGCAGTAAAATCTGTTCACAGCTCTCATGATAATGATGCAATGATTGGAACGAGATTCAGGAAGTGATTTTTCCGTGAAATTGATGAATTTTCCCCTTGTAAGTGATTTCGCTCGAAATGAAAAACCGCCCCAAAAAAGCTACAAAAGACTTTGTTCCGCAGTAATGAAATCTTTTGTTTTAGAGAACCCTACTACTACCACTAGTACACAACAGAGCAGTAAATGTAGCCCAGACCGCGGTATGATCGATAATTTTTTTTTTATTTTTTGCCCAAAAAGTCTTTTAAATTTGACATTTCTTCGGCGCCGATCTAATATATTATTACTGATGTGTTTTGTCTGTGTCTTAGTGCAGTATCAATCTGAAAAAAATTGCTTTGTTTACCATTTAGGGGTGGAAGATGGTTCACGGAACCTAGCCACCTTATGTAATGTTGATAGATTCGAAATGTACGAATTCACCTCATGAGAACTTTTCGGGACCGAAATTTGTGTGTAGAACAAGAAGCAGGTATATGGTATAATTTAGGCTTCCACTCATCTCCTGAATAATGTAATGAGAGAGATTCTGTCTGATGCTGATGATGATTAGCAAATGAACAAAATATTCTTTTTTGACATATTATATTAGGACTATTCTCATTTTCATCGGTATATGATAGTAAATCTGACATGGACAGCCCATAGCAAATGTACAGAGTTTTGCCGAGCCTTTTGTTAGTAGCTGCTTATTTTAGGATTCATTGTACAACAGAGAGTTAAGTGCTATAAGCGGCGAGCAAATGTATAAAATATCTCTCGTTTCATGCACTATTACCGTTCTTTAATGTCGGAATGCTAATTTAAAAAGTGAAGGATAATGTTTGCCGAATACTAAGGAAGTGGTAATTAATGTCTCAGATTTTTATCGTGATATTTATTAAGCAATGGACGTAGCAATGTGTTACCGGTATTGCGTCAATTTCCATCCCTTCCTTTCATCATAACATCTAATAGAAATTTTAAAATGAGTTTTGTCCTGTGTGTAGGCAGCACGACAGTTTTTATTAGCGCTGAAAAAATTAAACACGGGCTGATTTGCACTAAGTTCATTTCTATGGTAACGAGATATGAAAATATTTCAGTGAGCGGAGATGAACGCACAAAATTGACGTTTCTTGACCTCGGAGGCGTAATTTTCAGAGCCAAAACGACGTAACCGAGGCGGTGTAACGTTTATGAAACGTAGTTTGTTGACCGTAAATATAAGTATATAGCTCGCGGTTCAAAGTTTTCATTTGAAACTTATAGTGAAAGTATTTTCATATACCCATCGTCCATAGACTTTTGTTTGGCGGATTTTTCCAAACGCAAACCAGTTCTTTCACAGCATTCTTTTTATAGGTCGCTGCGCTTGTTCGATGGTCCGGCAGATCCTTGGTTCCAGCTAGGTGACGGTTACTCGCTGTCCAGTATATATCATATATGTATCAAGTTTTTCGTGTGCTACGGGCACCTTAGAAGTACTCGATAACCTAAATGCGAGGGTTACTCTGAGGAGCACCAGCATGGTGTGGTGGTCTTTTGCACTGTAGGAATGCAGACCCGTTGGTAGCCAACTCGCCATGCTAGTATTATACGGTAATCGCCTGTTAATCGGACATGAATCGGTAGACATGATTCCGTTCATACACACGCTCGCACGTTTTGTTCAATGGGTCCAGTGCACTCCAACTATCCTGAGTCAGAATCAGCCTGGATTAACTGTGTCCTCTCCTGTTGTGGCTCGATGCGGTGGGTACTAGACAGTTCTAAATTAGGATATTTATAATACTTTAATGTGCTTGGAGATAGCTACTGACATGGTAGTATTCGAATGTCAGTAGCCAAGTTCTAGTCCATGAAAGTATTACGAATATCTTGGAATGGAACTACGTAACCCCTCCCTTCAGAGTAGCCATCAGCCGTCCATAGTCCTCTCTCCCATGTATGCATTAAGCAAGGTCTTCCTCTGCGACAGCGTGATAAAGGTGAGCGGCACAGTCCGCCAAGTGACCAGCGATCCAGGGGAGGTGAAACTGTCCTTGTTCTGGCCTCAGCTCGCTCCCTTCACCTTCCACGCCACCGCCTCGCACGAGAACAACTTCTCCATCATAAAGCCGTCGGTGGCGGTGGAGATTGAGAACACAAAGTACGGCATCAGCGGAGAGGTGAGGCCCCACGAGTCGTCTGCTTTCTTTTGGGCAGAGAGAATGTCTGAGTGACAAATTACTGCATTAGGAAACCGGATCTAATCGAAAATAATCGTTCTTGAGGCTCAGCAGTTTCCATTATGAGTTCCAGATTTTATCTGAGTTGCACAGAAGGTGGTAATGCCTAGGGTGTTATCATGACCCCAATTGTATTGCTGGAGATACTCTCTCGACCCAAATTTGCTTCAGCTCTGTTCCCTGCTTCTATTGATAGACTTGTTCATCTTTTCATTTTCATAATGATTTCTTGTTCTCACTTTGCTGATGAGTTTGTCACAGAGTAAACTCGTGTGAATATAATGCAGCGAAATATACGTCAACATAGATCACTCGTGAGTTTATCGTCATCTAGCATAATCACGAACTCTACCCTAATCTGGCCCACTCGTGGAGTCTATCCTTATCTGGCTCTCCTCAGGGGGCATGGGATGGGCGATAGGATTAGGTTTGTTTAGGTTCCCCATCCTATGTTATGGGGAGCAGCGCCCCCCGGGGGCCCCTGTAGGTTACCTTAGCCATTAGCTAGGCCTTCGAGACGTCTGTCTTTCGTGCCAAATTTGCTTCCTTCCCATCTTACACTCATACTGATCTTTCTTCCATCTGTTCTTCCTCTTGTTTCCCGATTTGCTATTCCTACGTGCGCTGACCTTGTGTGGGAACACCCTCGTGCATGGGTTCCACGTGCCTGTCGTCATACTATTTGTCCTTTCTTTCGTCCCCTATGATATCGCCTTTGTTGTTGAAACAGAGACTTAAATTTCTGAATATCCTATCAAAGTATAATAAAACGCTTCGTATATATATCTCGTGTCCACTCTTAAGAAAATAGATGAGTGAAAAATAGGCCAGGCTGCAAAAGATGGCAATAGTGGGATCTTTTTCCATTTATCTGAATGCACTTCTTGCTTGAAACACTTCTTGAAATTGGAACAGTATATATGCAGCTTCTGGAGTCTGATTCCATAACCTTTTATTCTTACATCAAGAAATACAAATTCGGCAGATGATCAACGGAGCACTAACGACGGACTGTGGACAATTATGTCTTCCACCTTTCTGTTTTTCTTTGAGAGAGCAGATTTCGCTTCAGAGCCCAAAGTTTCAGCACTTCAATGAAGCAGATATTTGAGTATGGAAGACAGTATCATGGATACGGTGCACTCACATTGCATATATGCTGACTGAGACCTTGACTAAAGTCGCATTTCAGTTCATTGCAGTGTTTTACCGAAGAGTTTACATTCGAAGACGCATGTTTAAATAGAAATGATGATAGGGAACGTAAAAGGCGAACGAGACTGCTACAGCTACCTGCAGTCTCAAGAACGAAGTCGTGCTACCAATGGAGAGAGCTGAAGCGCCTTTGCGACACAGTGACGAGAAAGACTTGAAGCAGAAAGATTACAGAAGGAAATAAGAGCCGCTAATAGGCATGAGCGAGAAAATGCAGAAACGGCAAGTCAGAGAAGAGAGTAAACTTATTTTTTTTTTTTTTGCGTGAATTTATTCATGTATGGGTTCACTAATAATAGGTAATGATAATAAGATAATAATCCTTATCTGGGCTTCTTATAACTTTTTCCCTAATGTAGATCATTTGTGAGTTCTATATTCATCTAATCCACTATTGAGTTCTACCCTAACCTAATCCAACCCTCAAGTCAACTGCATTCTAAATGCCTACACCCGAACCTGCTGCAGTGGCAAACAAGCGTGGGCGGCAGCGTGAGGACGCTGAAGGTGGTGTGCGGCATGTACAGTGCTGGACAGCCGCCCATTGAGATACAGCTCGAGTCGCAGTTCAACATTGTCAGAGATCACGTCAACGGCGTCATTACGGTACAGCTGCCACTCGGGGCTCCCTGGAGCACCAACACAGCGCACGTCGAATACAATTACGTCGGTGGAGAGCACAAGTTCAAGTAAGTGCAACGCTGCTCTTGTGTGTGAGTGAAGAACCTTAAGAGTATCCAGTTTAAACTGTGGGCAGAATGCTCGAAGAGTCGAGCCCGAACAATTCTCCTGCCATGAATTTAAGTTTTGTCCTCAACATAAAGTCAATCAATTGAAAGTAATATTTCAGTAAATTCATACACTTGAAAGCTGGGCCGAAACTTCAAGTGAACTATGCGATGGAAGGACGTTCATTGATTAAATGCAGTAAAAAGTGCTGGTAGGAAAAGGCTGTTATTACGAGCTTTGTGAGGCTGACTCTATATCAATGTGATGCTTAACCCTGGCTGTCATTGAACCAAACTTAAGAACACTGTGCCATAGCATGTCACTGGATAATAGACTGATAGACCTAATCCCAAATGTGGAGACCGTGAAGCTCAGGTGCGTTATTGCTGGCTGTTGTGCATTGACAACCCTCAATATATAATCAATCTGCATTGACAATACATTTATCCTTGTAAAAGTGACGTGAGGCTCCGGGACACTTGTAAGCATAGGGCCTGAGCTCCTACATGTCTTCGTCGGTACCGATGCACATCGGTCTTCATAATATTGCAGATACTTCTGTACAAAGCCTGCCACTGGAGTCTCGGAAGCATACGAGGAAGCATCTAGCTCTGGGTATCTCCAGACCTTTGCACAGCACAGTTTACCCTTAGTAGGACTCCATACGTCATACCTAGATCATACGTCCCACCTAGGTCTTCAGGACAGCTTTATTTGCTCGTTGTTCTACAATTTACCGTCGTGCATGGATTTACCGTTTTTTTGTAACATGCACAACAGCCTTTTTTTGTTATTCATAATTCTCATGAAATGGTTTTCAAGATGTGAGAATTTGGCATGAATGTTTCTAAATATTTTTTTGCTGGCACCAGGAGAAATCGTTCAGTTTTTGCTTATATTCATTGTATTTTAGTGACTCAATCTGAAATACAAGCAGTAGTTACGGCGATTTTAACAAACGTGTGATTGGCTTCTCGTCTAAGTAAACTGTGTGGAAGCTTGATGTCTGCGCTTTTGAAGGAGCTCTCATTGTCTTTTCTTTCATCTCGCAACAAGTTGTAATTGACACCCACAGCGTACGTGTGATGACGGGAGGTCACGAGATAGCAGTGGAGGGCAGCTTGGCGACCCCAGCAGGGGCGCCCGTCCAAGGGGCCATCACGCTCTCTTCCACTCTTCTGTGGAAGCGACACCCCCTCACCGTCACCTTCAGTCAGGTATGTGTAGACGTAAACCTTGTCTTACTATAATCTGTTCCGTTAGTCCGTCTAGCTAAACGTCTCAGCCAGAAAATGTTACATGCCCCAGTTTAGTTCCAGTCTCCAGTGGCTTCATTGTTTTTTGATACTCTCTCAAATTATTTCTAAGGTTTTGTTATTCATCTTCCTGTGTCCTTCTTGTTTTCTGTTTGTTCACCCTATAATTTTGTGCTTGTCTTCCCC
>LQNS02276867.1:3561965-3573451 GCA_001587735.2 Parhyale hawaiensis
CGGATCTTCAAGAAAATTGAACAAGCTGTTATTAATGTAAAAAGGCACAAATGATTATATTTTGGACTTTATACGAAGATAATTATAGTTTCAGAGCCAATTTGAATTTTCTGCTACCGTTGCTTCACGTGGCGGAGGTATGCGCTCTCAGAGTGCTCTAGTTAACATATACGTTCCTCCAGCTACCTCTTGCCCCCTGGATACAGACTAGACTCTTCTACTCGTTTTGCTGACTCCCTGGCTGACAACCTCATTATGGGTGATTCTAACGCCCACAACACTGACTGGTTTTCTGTAACTCAGGATGAGCGGGCCGCGCGGGCTGAGGAGATCAGTGATTCCATTAATAATGGACCCTACTGTCTCCTCAATGACGATTCGCCCATCAGGGTCCCTCGCGATGGTCCGGGTTCCTCTCCGGACCTGACCGTTATCTCTGCTCATCTTGCACTTGATTACACCTGGTCCACCACTGCTACCCTCTCATCTGACCATCTACCCGTCCTGATCACAGCCGAATCTAGGAACTCTGGCCCCTCCTGTCCTAGCCGCACCTTCATTAACTTCAGGAAAGTAAACTGGGTGGAGTTCGCATGTGAGTGCCAGGAACTAATTACCTTCCTCCCATTCCCCTCTTCCTGTAGTGGCAGACTGAAGGCCCTCAATCGGGCCCTCGCATCAGCTGCTAAGCACCACATCCCGGCCGGCCATCGTAAGGAATATATCCATCGGCCCAGCCCGGACGCCAGAGACGCCATCACCCACCGTGATCATCTCCGCTCCACGACTCCTCAAGACCCCTCCCTTTCTCAGTTACAACAGGAGGTGGATCACCTTATATGTGGCGCTGCCCAGGAGGCCTGGAAACAAACCATTCAAGAATGCGATCCCAAGAGCAACCCCAAGAAATTCTGGTCTCTCCCACGCTCACTATCAGGCAAGCAGTCCTCCGCCCCTCATAACCTGCCCATATCCTTTGAAACTCACACGTTCACCCACAACGGCGATATAGCCAGAGGCTTTTGCAAGCAATTCACTGCCACCTCTCCCCCTGTCCTAGCTACTCCGCCCAGATATGCCAGGCGACTCCTTCGAAAGCGTCACCTCATCGACCATGGGTTCACCCCTTTCACACCCTTTCTAGTTCGTGAGGCCATTGATGCCTCTGGGACCTCCACAGCTGCGGGCCCAGACCAATTGTCTATTTCACACCTTAGGTATCTGGGCCCGCAGAGTCTAATCTATCTGACACGATTATACAATCTCTCCCTTGCTCACACCGAGGTCCCCGCCTTATGGAAGTCGGTAGTTATAAACGCCATCTTAAAACCATCTAAACCTGCGGATAAAGGATCTTCTTACCGCCCAATATCGCTTCTGTGTCCCTCCGCAAAAGTCCTTGAGCGCCTCGTCCTCCTCCTCCTCCTCCTCCTACCTTTCATCAATGAGGCTTACCAACCTATTCCTCACCAGGATGGTTTCCGGCCTATGCACTCCACTACATTTGCTCTACTACCTGTGGCCTTACAAGCAACCCGCAGCATGAACAAACCCAAACCCTCTGACTGCACGGTGGCTTTGTTGATTCACTTCAGCAAAGCGTTTCGCACCGTTCCTACTGAATGCCTCCTCTCCTCAGTTTCCAGCACCACACTCCACCACAATGTTGTCAGATGGCTTGCAGCGCTTACCTCAGGAGACGAGCAGCCTGCTGCCTCTAGAACGGCTTTCGTTCCCAGTTCCGGGCTGTCAGGGCGGGGGTTCCTCAGGGTTCAGTCGTCTTGCCTTCCCTTTTCAATCTCTACGTCTCTGTCTTCCCCATTCCTCGGGACCAGCTCTGTTGCCCCTCTGTAACATCATATGCCGATGATTTACTGTCGTGGCGTCCCATCGTAAACCTTTCACCGCTGCTGCTGCTGCTGCCACTCTATCGGATCACTCTGACTTAATCCAGCAGTTGGGCAGCTGACAAGGGCCTTACCATATTAACCTCCAAATCCAATTCTACAATACGGACGAACGACACACATTAGTCTAGACTCGCAACTATCACAATTGACGACACTGCTATGCCTCTGGAGCGCCGCCCCAAGGTCCTCGACGTCACTTTTGAGACCCAATTTACTTTTACACCGCACATCGCTTCCACAGCTGCTCGAGCCTCCAGCCGCCTCAGACTGCTCAAGGCCATAGCTGGCACACGTTGAGGCCAGTGCAAGGAGACTCTGCTTCTCACATATAAGGCATTTATCCGACCTCTCTTCAACCTACGCTGCTCCAGTCTGGTATCCTGGAGCTCGCCAGTCCGCGATGGGCAAGCTGCAGACGGTTCGAAATGCCGCACTCCGCACAGCGACTGATTGCCTTCGCATGGCTTCCGCGGACCATCTCCACTCCGAGTCCAAACTCCTGAGGGTCGATCAAGCTCTCGACCTCCAGTGCCGTCAATACCTTGTTTTCGCTCTTCGTCCCGAGCACCCAGCCCACTATGTTTGTCACCGCACAGGCAGCGATTCAGTGATTTCCTCCCTCCATCGGTCTGACGTGCAATCTTCAGTAGACCGCCTCCCTGTAAACAGGGTTTTGGGCTTTGCCCCACCGGAGATCTCACCCGATGAGGTGGTCCACCCTATATCAGTTACGTTTAGGTTTTTGCTCTGCCCTGATGTCTTACCGCCACATGATTGGGTTGGCGGATTTAGACTCCTGCCCCGAGTACCACCGTGGCCCCACACCGTTAACCACTTGTTCAAGTGTCAAGCCCACCTCACTAACCTCCTTCCGACGTCTCTATTGGACAGTCCTCTATCTGTATCTGACTTCTTGTGCTCCCTACCTTCTTTTTCATACCTTCTGTCACATGCCCGATTCCCCTCGGAGCCACCCCTTACGTAACTACGACAACAACAACATGGTACTTGCCTCTTGCAACCTCTGAGCTCAGATGGTTCTGACTGTCGGTCGGGTTGCGCTCGTGAAGCGACTCTTGCTATGAGAAGCGTTGCCATATATGCTGAATGATAGATCAGAGTCGTTGCTTACCCTAAGTTGTACATGAGCAGGGTCGCTAGTTTAGTGGTTGGCGAGTAACTCCATAAGAGCTTAGACAATACCTAACTGATTGCTTGGGTGCTGTCTCGGCGTTGATAGTGGGTAGTCTTCTTTGAACGTTGTGAATGGTGCCCGGCCTGCGAGAAACACTCTGCAGTGTTTGGAGGCAATGCTCAACGGTGTCCATGTTACCACGGCACCTGGTAGGCTGACGTGGGCTACAGCTAGAGTCAGCTGTGCAGGGGCTATCCATATGAGGTTATCGTTCATGCTGGCGTGGAGTGATGAAGATCCCGAAAGGCTGAACCACGGGTTGTCGCCTAGTTGGTGTTGTTATTAGCTGTCATCACAGGAAGCGCCATTGCAAGGCGCATGTGTGGGATAATTTCGAAGGAAGGTGGAACCTTCGATGTCTTATCAGGGGGTCGAGACCTAATTTTTAAGTTCCGTAGTTAAGTGGCATACCGGTGGGTATCCTGCTGTCCGCACGCGGACGGTAATTTAAGGGTGGTTGAATGGCGTTGCGCCGATCCCTGAATAGGTGTTTCCGCGTAATGTTAATTAAAGCAGCATTAAGCTTGGTTCTGACAACCAAGTAGTCAGTCTTGAAGGTCATGCATGCCCTTGTGCCGGGCCTATCGCCCTGGGGCGCAGCGCTAAAAGGGGTGGCTGCGCGCCCCAGTAAACAGGAGGTATCCCTGAAGTGAAGTAGTTATATGACTGTCGCCCGGCTTAACTAATGTGAAGATCCTTGAGGTTGCGGAGTTTAGTGAGGCTTCCATATGTTAGTTGGAGAATCCCCGGCCCTGTATGCTGTAGTATGAGCGAGGAATTCTCTGACGGCATGGCCCGCAGTAATAGACCAATACACTGTTCAATATGACGCTTCAGCAGATTCTGGAATACTACCGTCAAGGTTCACATATGGATTGAACCGCTCGGACGTGTAACGAATATGCTCGCGTATGTCTTGTGAAACGTCTGTGACAGGCGTAGTTATCGTCCTTACTGCGTGTTGAGGTAAGATTCCCTTAGGAATATACATTCCAGGAGTGGCACTACCGGGACTCATACGGCAGGTTTGTCGCGTGCTCCTTTGGTCACGAGTCTCCGCGATTGCTAAGCTCCGAATGTGCTGGCGCGTGAAAGGTCATTCCTTTCTCGTCGTTGGGGCTACTGCGTCCGGTCTGGTCGTGCAAGCAATGCTGTGGGACCGGGATTAGAAGACCAGGTTAGGAGGGCCGCCCCCAGGTAGGCAGTTACATTGTGGAAGTGCCTTCATTGCTGCTACATTCGTGGATGGAGCTGGCCTGTCGGTGTTGAAGGTAGTAGGCCCAATGCAATTTTGGCAATAGACACATTCGACAGCAGGTTGAAGTGCGCCAGACCGGTAGATGTAGGTCCGGGATGATTAGCTTGTGACCTAAGTGTTATGCTCTGTGTCTCTACGCAGGAGCTGGAGGGTGATAAGGATATTTGGTCACTGCACTCCTGCGGCAGATCTACCGTGATGGTGATAGAATATTTATTTCTAGTTGGCGCATCGCTCGTAATGCGCTTGCCGGGACTATTCCAGGATTGCGTCAGTGTTTCTTACGTAGTTGGGGTTCATCGCCGAAGACGTTGGTAAATAGCATTCGCCATCTCCCGGCCAGGACGCAGAGCTTGATTAGCATGGGCTATGTCTACGAGACGATCTGAGACCTGCCGGAACTCCTCCCTGGGCTGGAAAGTAGAAGATGAAACCTGCTTGCTGCAGTGTCGTGACCACTAGGACTTATTCTCTTCAGGGTATCTACAGAAAGGGCGCTGGGCGCAGGTTGCCCCTTTTTCAGGACGTAGCGCTCTAATGGAGTTACCAAGGTCCCTGTAATTATTGTAAACACAGCTAGACTGTAGGTTCTCGACAGCTTGTAAAAGGTGTCAAAACAGTAGTGCTTACTTAGTACTCAGTCGCGAATTTCAGTTGCCCAAGGGAATAGGAAACGCAGCTGTTTTTTCATATACAGTAGGCTCGCGTTCTCCAATCTCGCGGGTGTGGCATCTCTAGGTCTTGGTGACCCTTGGAGAGGTACGAGGTTACCATAACCTTGGATAGCACTCGCGAGGGTGATTTGAGCCCCGTGGAGCTAAGCGCTGGATGCTCCTATGCAAGGAGACCCTGCTTCTTACGTATAAGGCATTTTATCTTACCCCTCTTCGCCTACGCTGTCCTTGTCTGGTATCCTGGAGCGCGCCATTCCGCCATTCAGAAGCTGTAGACAGCTGCCGCCAATACCTTATCTCCGCCCTTCGTCCCGAGCACCCAACACACTCAGTCGTCGCTGCACAGGCCGGACGTCGACGCATCTACCAAAACCTGGCAACCAGATTCCACTCTGATGTCAACCACTTGCTAACAGATAATATCATGCCATCTGAAAAGCACCGTACAGCCATCTCCTTCCTCCATCGGTCTGCCGTACGAGCTTCACTTTACAGTCTCCCTGTAAGCAGGGTTTTGGGCGCCGTTCCACCGGATATTTCGCCTGAGGAAACCGCTCTTCCACGAGCGGCCTGCTTTACCCTATGCAGCTACGTTTAGGCTTTTGCTCTGCCCTGATGTCTTGCCGCCACAGGGTCGGACAAGCAGACTCAGACTCCTGCCCCAAATGCCACAGTGGCCCTCACACTGAGAACCACATATTCGAATGTCCTGCCCATCCCACCCCGCTCCTTCCTACCTCTCTATGGGACAATCCTTTATCTACAGTACGTTAACTTTTAGAATGCATATACAATTTTTTACTTATTTTGCACGATAAGTGTCAATATTTAAGTTAATAGTAAGTTGGTTCACAGGTATGTTGTAACTATAAAAATAATTAGAGAAAAATGAAACGGAACCATTTTCCACGTTTTGGCAACATTTGCTCATCTTACGGGTTTCTGCTATTACGCCAGATTATGCAACATTACTCTCTAGTCAACATGGGCAAGAAAAGCGGTCTAACCAGTGAAGAAAAGATCAAAGTGACCTCGTTATTGGTTTCTGGTAAGACAACACTCGAAGTGTCCAAGGAATTACAGCGTGATTACCGAATAATCAAGGCTTATGCAATTGAAGGTAAGGTCAACCGGAAAACTCCGGATAAAACCTCTATGAGGAAATTGGCTGCTCGGGATTTGCGATATTTGAGAGATTCTATCGTTAGAAAACAACTGTTGAGAATGTGGTACTATTGGAGACTTGGACGCTATACCAAGCCCCTACCAACACTCATAACAGGTGCAGAGCCACCAAAAGGCCTGGTTGCCATAACCGAGGCTGTGCTCTGCACCCTGAGGTTATCATTCATCTTCTTTTTTAAAGATCCTTTTTGGAAGTTTTTTCTCCTTTTCTTTTTTTTAAAGTTTTTTTCTTACACAAGAGCACAAGTTATATGGAAGTTGCAAAGCTGGCTGGGAGAGATAGTGTCGATGCAAGTGAAGCCGAAGGGAGAGAGCAGGCACCAGGTGACCTTCCCCGACGGCTTCACAAGTGAGCATAAGGAGCGGAGTTAGCACACGCCTCGAGGTAGCCTCGGCTGGCTGTCCCGGACGCCACGTTGCGGATGACGTAGCCACTCGGCGGACAGCCTCATAAACCGGCGGTGCTCCGAATCGGCTGAAGCCAGCTCCTCCGGTGGCCCGACTACAACCTGAAAAACTTTTCAGAAAGCGAAACAGGGATTAAGCATTCTACAATCTAATGAAATGCTTTGCAAGACTAATCAAATAGATCAAAATTGAAGCGATTTTCCACTTGTGGTGAAGCAGGTATCAAGACGTAAAGGCAGAGCAATCCCCTGGGCTAAGTCCTACAAGGTTACAAGTAAGCGAGAGGTGAGAAAAATTCAGTTAGCGGGTCAGTAGTTGGACCACCCTGCATTTGCATCTATACTGCAGACATTCACTGTGTACCTGTAGTTATTTAGACGAGCTGCGAGCTGGAAGTAGGCTCGTTAGTTAGGCACACGATTATACATGGTGGCCTGGGCATTGAACTCATTTTCAACTCCACTTATGACTAGTGTAAGTTTTGTGATGATAGTGAATTTAGTCTTACTGCGCAGTACATATTTCCTTTCTCCAGTTGTGGATCAATAATTCGAAAAGAAGTAGCTATTCAACTTGATGAAAAGTATATTTTTATGTAGTCGTCGTTGGTGCATCAATGAGCAAGTGAATAACTCCCTGTAGGTATCCCAGTAAATATACGCGAGTATTATTTTTCTCCATGTTTGCTTGCAGTGGACCTGCCCGACGGCCGTGAGGTGACCCTCTCCACCGGCTATCACTTCTCTTCCACAAGGGTCGAGCTTCTCTTCCACTTCAGCTGGCTGGTGGACCAGAGTCTCGATTTTGGCTTTAAATGGCACGACCTCTCGCCTGTGAGTGTTGATGCTGCGCGGCGTATGAGTCTTTCTCGCCGCCACCTGGCTACAGTAAAATTATTAGTTTCAGAATTTTCGTAGGCGGCATTTTTTTCCTACCTTATACCTTGTAACTGAGAAGGTGACCTTAGATTAACCGGCTTATATGTTTCGCATTTTCGAAACATAAGTCTGCTTTTGAAGCATTTTTGCTCTAGCACTTGAGTTATCCATCGCCTCCCAGTCAGAAATTTTCAGCGGAAGCACCGGTAATTATAAGCACCAATAGGCACCAAAATTATGAAATTTGCCTATAATTATAGGTTCTGTAGCCTATAGGCGGGATATGTCCGCTTTCCCAGCCTCTAACACGGCTCCGCACTTGGCGGAACTTCGATGGCGCGTTGCCAAAAACCTAACCTGCACATACGACAAAAACAAGCGAGTGTTGAGCCGCACGCACTGGGAGTCGAACCTCCCTCATTCCGTTCGCTGCCTGCTCAACTGTGAAATCCATCACTTTACCCCTGCGCCACCGCCCGTTCTGCCTCAGTGGGGTTTAAGCTGCATATGGAATGTGAGAACACTGCGACATGTCTGTTGTTTGCTTAGAAACCTACTATAGGATCCGTTATCTTGTGTACCATGTAACGCTTCGGGTAATGTTTCTACTAGTGCTTAATGAAGTTTTTTATCATATTTTATGCACGGACTTTCTTCCTGCCTTAATACAGCCGTAACGCTTTCATTAGTAAAAGATTGGGAGAACTGAAGTGTTGCCTGACTTAGAGAGGCATCAATACGAGAAGAAATAGAAATGAAATTTAAGCTGCCACTGCTCAAGGTTCTTTGGTAGAAAATTCAATGCATGACTCGGAACATTTTTCACACTTCATGGTACGGGTCTAAGTGCATCATAACTGAGGATTAATGCTTTACTTCTGTGGAATTTTCGCACTTTTTTAGAAATACATAAGGGAAAATTTGGGTGTCCTAGATACCTTCTCGGGAAGGAACAACACGAGGTAAATTTTTGTTTTTAAGCTGCTACTGCTCGCAGGTCATATAATAATGAAAAATGTGATGTCTGACTTGTAGCATATTTTTACACTTCGTATACATGATGCGGATCTGAAATTCACATGACAACTACGCTTTTGTTTCTGGAATTACAACAGGTTCCGTTGTGGTTGTTATATGCGTATTAGGTAACCTACCATATAAACCGGTACCATATTTTGCTTAAACGTATGAAATGTGAAACAATCTCTGTATTCGTTTGGCAGGAATATCACACATATTGGTACGTCAGAGAACGTATTCATTGGGACATGCATAAGTTAATTGTTACAATATCTCTACGAAGTCATTTAAAGTCGAACACAACTTTTTTCGCTAATCAAACAGCAATCATTTACTACTGCAAATACAACAGTTTTGAATTTCATGATCGCTATGATCAAAATATTTTGCTTGGTAGCTTCATCTCATCTCACAATTAGCATAATGGGACGAGCACCAAGCCGAACCACCCCCCAGGGCCCAATTTTCGTCTGCATTTTCCGTCCTCTATTCATATCCGGATGTAACATCACTGAAAATAGCCGAAGCCATAACAATTAGAGGAAACATGCCAGCCATGAACGTTAAGTATAATTAATTCTCAAACTTCCTCAACCTTTTCAACTAGAATAGCCCCACCCTTTTCGATTTGTGACGTCATGCTGAGACCAACTACCAATCACTCGCTGGGCAGCATCTCAGTCTGTTCGCAACTGTGCCCAAGCCTACATGTAGCGTAGCAGTTCTTGTAGTATACATGGTTTAAAGCCTAATTTCTGCATCACATGCAACTCTATTATCTTTTGTTTGTTTCAGATATTAGCTTTTAATTGTACTTGAAGATGTCTACTGTTGATGGACGAAACGTTGTATTTTATTTAACAATTTTTCGTTTTTATTCAAGAATAGTCTTTAATAAAATCAGTGATGAACACAAACGTATTTTTAGAACTTTGGAGAAGAAAACAAAGTGTTTCGTGAAATTAGAATAATGCCTGCAATGTGCAAAATTTGGAGGGCGCTGAGAGAGCTTGTCTCATTTAAAGGGGGCAGGGGCTACCCCACCCTTTCTGCCATCCGATGTATATGTTAAACAGTTATACATATTGAGTACTGAAAAATGAAAACCTAATTGGCGGAATGGCAGCGATAATCGCCTATCATTATAGACTATTATGCAGCATAAAATCGACCATTTCAATAAAGAGGTGTCTTTTTAGATATTTCAAGTGGCATGCTATTGAAAAACATTTTAGTCGTTCACCTGTCGATACTAGTCTATAAAATCCTGGGTAAGCCTATAATTACCGGTGCTTCCGTCGAAAATTTCTGACTGTGCTACCATTATTAGCTATCAAGTTTCGCTGCAATGTCGAGAATTTTCGTCTGCAGCTGTCCATGTTAATATGTTTCTGGGCTTCACTATCTCTGGTATAACAACGCAAAGTATTTGCAAGATATCGTCGGCGGGCTTTTCCTTTTGTATGGAAGGAGTCTTCCACAAGCTTTTCTATTGTATTGCTCGACTCTCTTGATAGTGTAAAAAAGTCTTTAGGGGACGTTATTATTTATTTATTGGACAACGGAAGCCCTTTGTGGCAACAATAATATGAAGACAGTGAGCTGCTTTGCGTCGATAACATGCCCAAATAGATACCTACACAAATTTACAAAGTGTTTACTTGGGGCATTAAATTAACCAAAACTTCGTTTTATCTACGACCACCACCGTCTTATAAAAATTTACTCGGCGCAAGTGTTACGTTTGAAGCCCGTACACTGACCTGTAGCTGGACATGCGCAGTCCCACTTTCTTCGTTTAACCATTCAAAATACATTACTGCGTTGTTTCCAGGAGACCCACAAGCATCACTGGATGCATGCCCACGTCACCCATCCTTTCCGTGCTGTGGTGCTGGAGGCAGACTACACCAGACATGGAGCTACTCTCGACGCTAATGTCACATTCAACTGGAACGCTCACAACTCCATGTAAGAGATTCGTTGCTGCTCTGGCAGACTTTTTTTCTACCTACATAAATCCTTCCCGCTCCATTGCTGAAGCAAAAAGACCAAGCTGTACATTCTGAACGTGTGTAGACCAAACAAAACACAAATGTAAAGGATGACAGAAACAGAGTAAGGAACAATACTCGAAAAGCAAGTTAGCAAATTGTTAACATGGCGTAATCATTCATAGGCCAGGAGTTCAAAAGAAAAGCTAACATAAGGAAAATTTCATACAAGTATAAAGTCGACTAGTCTAAAAATAAAATTTGACGTTATGGGACGGCCTTTCTCATCATCAAAAACAAAATTTAATGCTATCAACTATAAAAGGAAAAATTTATTTAAACATTTCTTAAACCTAAGGCTAATGAGGAGCGAGAAGTTGTCAGTGTGAGGTGTAAAGTGTGAATGACCGGAGCAAGTTCCGAGAGGCCTAACGTGAATGCTCATGTAGGCCGGCGATTAGGAAGAGGCAGTTGGTTACAGGCAGTGAGCGGAAGGATTAGAGCTTGTGCAGTTCTAGGAGAGCTGGGTACAGTCAATGAGCGGAAGGATCAGAGCGGTACAGTTGGGGGAGAAGGATGCCTGAGCAATCGGGTGATTGGGAGGAGGCAAACGGGTACAGTCAATGAACGGAGTGATCAGAACCAGTACAGCTGAAGAAAAGGAAATTAGCTGTGGACCGTGAAGAGAGGCACAGCTGTAGTCATTGTATTGAGGCTGGGTCTTGTTTTATAGGTATAAAGAGATTCTAAAGTTGTCAGTTCCATTGGAGTTGAAAAATCGATGATGGAGAAGTCTTTCCTGCTAATAGGATGATTGTTTTGTTCTGCATGAAGACGGGGAGCCGAATGGGTAGGTTTGGCTAAGGGTAAACCTGTTCTACTAGATATACCTAAATGTTGATCAACGCGGGCTTTGTAATGCTGTCCAGTGCTGCCAATGTACGAGGCGTAGCAGCCTCTGCAC
>LQNS02276867.1:3612344-3630181 GCA_001587735.2 Parhyale hawaiensis
GGTTACTGGTCTTTTTGCTAAAGACTTTCTGGTATTGACGGCTCAGTAGTTCACTCATCTCCTGATCATTATCAGTCATTGAGCCATTTTCGTCCAATAACGGTCCTATTTTCATTGCAAGTTATTGGAGACAAATTTTTTATTCGAAAGAATAAGGACTCTTCAGCAACGCTGTCGTTTTCGTATCGTAAGAATTATGCTGGAAACCTGATAATAATATTCTGAACACATCTGTTTGGTGGGTACAGTTCGTGAAGCGCTTGTACCTGAGGCTGAGGCGGGTGCTAGGCGACTTCCGTACCAGGCTACGAACGTGGCTGCGGTCGCGCTGGCACGCTGTCTACCACAACTACAAGCCACACATCCTCACCACACTCAACAACATCGAAACTGCTTTCAACCGCTTCATCAGATCTGTGTCCGGTACGTGGTCTTCACCTGTACTAATAGTGAGGCTTATGCAGATGTAAGTATCATTTACTGATGATAAAGACAGCTTATTCTCTCTCTGGAATCTCCAATGGCACCTCGCCAGGGGCTAATTTTTGGGTTATTGGTCAGCTAGCTTGCAGGGTTGGCTGGTTTAAACCAAATAAAAACTCATGGTTTAAACCAACCAAAAAACAGGTTTTTTGTTTATTTGGGTTTTATTCGATTAGTTTGGTTTTTATTCATAAATATTGCGAAAAAAAAAACAGTTTTACTTCTAGAAGCTATTGAAAACTTTATTTACACAACTGAAAGGATGAGTTCAGGAATCCGTTTGACTGTTAGGACAGTTAGGATCAGCTACTGATTATGTTTATTAAAAACCTACAATTTATTGAATTTTGCGTTATTTCATTTCAGAGATCCATTTCAAATCATATTCCGGTATGCTAGCAGCTACTGAAAATTAGCAGTACGGTAGTAGTTAAAGTAGCAATTAGATAGCTCGTTAGCTCAGAAGGATGTAGGCACCCAATACATTTTCTTTAGTTCAATACTCGGCTTTTCATTAGCTAGTAGCTAGCCCTTTCTATCGAGTTTTCTTTGTATTTCGAAGTGTTTCTAAGTTATTTCAAAGGATTTTATAGCTATTTCACTTTTTTCAGTTCATTACTGTGTTTTTTAATTAGCTAGTAGCTAGTTATTCTGTTGAATTTTATTTGTCATTTGAAGTGTTTCCAAGTTTTTCAAAGGATTTTATATTACAGTAATTGTAAATTACAGCTTCTCTGCAGTTTTGGTGTTAAATGTAGTCATAGCAAATACAGGTACTTTGCTAACTGCTTTTTCTTAATCCCTTTTCTTAAAGCCATTCTTATGTAACAGGAAGTTGAAATGAAGCAACTAACAATAATGATGATCAGCTAACTACATGTTTACAAATTAGAAAACCCTTTAGATGTTGGATAAAATTCCTAGAACTAGAAACAAAATATTAAAAAAAAAATAAAAAAAACATTGTTTTTGCCAACCCTACTAGCTTGTCAGTGAGTGCATATGACTCGTGACAAGCTTTTTGTCTGATATAGATAATTATTGCAATAGTAACGTAGATCTGGTGCTTAACAACACTTTGTTTTGGCAGGTATGGTAGCGAGAGTGAAGGCAGGTTTCGCGACCTCCCCCCACTACCAGAACGTCGTGCAGTACGTGTCCATAGTGCACGATTACTTAGCAGAGGTGGTCAAACGGGACCTGCGGGAGAATCTGGAAATCTTGCTCCAGTCTGTGGAGGACCTCGCTGGGCACATTGTGTCCTTCGTGCTTACTGAAAGTGAGGGTTTTGTGTAATGCCTTGGCTGAGAATCTGGGCTCTGTATAACACGCTGACGTTTCTGAGTGCTGGAATGATGGAATGCCTGATAAATATTGAGTGTTATATGATGCGCTGGCTGACGGTGAGTTTGCACACTCTTTTCTCTTGCCAGGGGGGCTATCTCAGAAGCCTGAGCTTCGAAGCGATAATTTGGCACTGTTAGTAAAACTTAAGCATTTTGATTGTTAAGAGCAATAGAAAAGTGACGTTTAGTTAATGCTAGTAATAATCGGGAAAATTTTTCTAGCCGGTTACCTTAGTGTTCCAAGCTGCATATTAGCGCTCGTGACCCTACGGTCCTCCCAGAAAGGAGTATAAGCTGCACCTTGCGCTTAATTTGTTTTAAATCTCTGTGCCTAAGCAGAATACAGTCTGAAGCCTGGAATTGGTGCCTAAGAACGAATAAGCGTCACAATAGCTTTGCGTCTCATGCGCCCTAGGAGTAACGCTGTCCTACCCCAGGATTCACTGCACCTGGGCGTAATCCCTCCTGTGAGGTTTGATCCTAGGGTCAGGTGGGCATTCTTTCCTTCCTCTTCTGTCCCATGATGTGGCCCGCCACTAGTGGTAAGCAACGTATATCACGGGACTCTTATGTGGTTGCGTTTGCTAGGCTGCGGAAGAGACGCTTCACACGTGTTTTGTTTCGCCTGCATTACACTTTTTTCGTATCTTTGAGATGGTTTACGCCTTATTTTCCTGTCAATATATTATAGTATCACACAGGCCAACCTTGAAATTAATAGAACTCACGTGAGTTTGCTTCCACTTAGGACTTTTTAGCAGAAAAGCGGGAAGAAATTCGTAAAATGTGCGGTACAACAAGGAGCTATTGTCTTCGAAGTGGTATTTAACTATACTGTAGCTTCTCGAGATCCCTCTATAGTTTTTTACTTGAAGCTTTACTTTACCTGCATTCAGTGCAACCAGAAGCTGAGTTTGGTGATGCCGTTCGTATACGCTAATGGCAGTTTGTAACTGAAAATGGGCCAGGCTAAGCGGATTATTGCCGTTACCTAGATCGAAGTGGGTCAATGGCTCACACAGTTAGCTGTGACTTAAATAAGTGCGGCAGGGGATTTTAAGACTGAAACTCGGAGGACTCATGCGACGAGATTTGACGAAAATGTCACGTAGAAGCCTTGCCGACGAATTGGTACAAAGTGTCCGCTAGAACTCCGTCGTTTTCAAATTACAAAAAAAAAATCGTTGCCATAGAGGCAATAAAACATCCTCGTATTTTCCTACGAGGCGTGGTGGAAGCACAACCAGATTCATGAGATGGTAGTGCAAGCCTTAATCGCCGCGGGACGACTTCCTACTGCTCTTCGTGGAACGTGTATGTAAGCTGGCTGCTTCTAGGCATACAGGGCAATGACGTCATTCACCGCCCTCAGGGGTATATTCTGGCGGGCCCTATCCCTGCGACTATATATTTGGGCATCACGCACCCAAGAGTCACGAGTGCCTTTTCCGTAGATGTTGCAGCTTGGCGCAATTCCTGCTGACGAGTTTAGTTCTGAAAAGTTGGGTAGGTTCTCTATTTTTCCCTTTCAGTCCCGTGAGGTGGGCTGTCGATCAAGATAGCCGACCTAGTTCACACAAACCCCTAATCTCTCGTGTCAAAGGCCACAAAAAGAGCCGTCCGCTCGAGAGCCTTTTCTATTCTTTGCGCCTTTTTCCCGCCAGCTGTAACGCACTGAGCCGAATTGAGTTCTTCCGACAGGAAAGCCGAGATAAAATATTCCTACTGATGACGTAATAATTAAAATGAAATTCACTGTTAAATCGCCTGAGTTGCAGCTTCGGTGGTATAACTGAAATATAACTAACTTACGTAAATCACCGCTTCATTTACAATGACGGAGTTAGACCTCTCCTTCCCTCTCTTATCTGTGATCTAATTTTATCCATGTACTCGAGGTTTCAAAACAAGGGTTTGTTGGAGATGCGCTAAAAATATTAATTTTGAGAAATACTATTGAAAAGCCTCAGTTGCTCTTCTTACTTCTGGAATTTAACTCCTACACATTTGCAGTGATTACTTTGATGAGTCATATTCACAGATTCTCAAGGTTTCCTTGATAACTTATTTGGAAAATAGAGCTTATATTTGAATGTGCTTATTAAAAAACAACCATAATATCATTTATGACCGCATGTGAACATTGCAATTGCTATTCCTACGCTTACAGCAACCTGCATCCCTTCAATATTTTTTCTAAGATTGAGAGCAATTTAATTTTGGGCGAGTGTGTTTGTGACGCTGCACACTGATTACTTAAGGTCAGTGACAAGCTACTATAAAATAATGAGACTTTTAACAAACAAATAACAATAAAGTATCGTCAATGGAAAGTTAATTTCTTTCTATTTAAGAAAGCGTTTGTAATTGTATTTGCTCTAAGTTAATCCATCGTTTAAAATACGTAACTCATTTTATCGGGCAGTACTTTATATTCTTGATTGCTATTATCAGCTAAAGGCCAGGATACCTAAAGGGACTACTAATCTAGCTATGTTATAAACTGGGCTACTCTGAGAGCAACAGTGAGCGACTGACCCTCTGCAGACCGTGTAAGTACATTAACACAATTAAGGGAGGAAGAGCAACACAAGAGGCTATTTAACTAATTACCCAGAAGCTCCACTTGCCATAAAGTGATGAATGGAGAATCTATTCTTTAAGTACTCTTACGTACTGAAAATTGCTAGTTGTCTAGTTGGGTTTTCTGCTTACCATTCTCAGTTGCACCATTTTTGGAGGATTGGGTCGACGCCCTGATGGCTGCCTGGAGGAAGCTGCTGGAGTATCCTCTGGTGCTGCAATTGAAGAATCGCGTACAGGCCATTGTTGATGCGGTAAGTCTCGACATGCAGAATCAAAATTGTATATTTAATTACCTCCGCCAAAGAGGTTCTGTTTTCGTCGTGTTTGTCTGCCTCTCGGTCTGTCTGTCTATTTGTCTGTCACCAAGATAACTCAAAAAGTTATGAGCCGATTTGGATGAAATTTACAGGGATTGTTAGGTATGTTTGGAGGAACAGATAATTAACTTTTGGTGAAGATATGTCTATCCTTTTGTTTGTTTGCCTAATTTTTCTCGATGCCATAACTCAAAAAGTTATGGATAGATTTTTATGAAATTAACACGAGTTGTTAGGTACATAACAAAGAGTAGATGACCAAATTTTGGTAATGGTCCGTTTGTTCGTTCGTTCGTTTGTCACTGTTTTTAATTTTATTCTTGTTAGCACAATAACTCAAAAAATAATGAATGGATCTTTATGAAATTTGTAGGAGTTGTTAGTAATGGTAAAAGACATAAATGATCAAATTTTGGTGCAGATTGGTTAGTTCGTTTGTATGTTTGACTCATATTTGTCAAAACGTTTGTTAACAGTATAACTCAAAAAGTTATGAACGGATCTTCAATAAAATTGAACAAACTGTTATTATTATAAAAAAGCACAAATGATTAGATTTTGAAGTTTATGCAAAGACAATTATGGTTTCAGAGCCAATTTGAATTTTTGCTACCCTTAGCTCACTTGGCGGAGGTATGCACTCTCAGAGTGCTCTAGTTCTTACTGTCGCTACAATATTACCGCGAAAATTAGATGCATTATTGGTGATGTGAGAAGATTTGGAAACTTTTCAGAAAACGACGAGTAGTTGAATTTTCACTAGGTATGTTGCCTCCACAGAATTTGTGTAGTACACTGCCAAATAAATTAATGTAACGTGTTTTATGTTTGTAATGATTGGCAAAATGATGTGAATTTAAGAGGAGTGTGATTAAGAGTTTTATTCATTTTTACGTCAATTTTATAGCTATTTACCACTTTATTTCAGTTCGGTAAATTGTCACATACCAAAGTCACTTTACCATTTGTGAAATTCAATTTTTTCAAAAGTTCACTTTAACCTGTCTTAGTAACAAAGTGAAATTCCTCTAATTAAGGAAGATTGAACTTCCCTTGTAAAAATTTTGGTTCACACCAGAAAAATTCAATGTATAGAAGGAAAATATACCTGGAATTAGTATAGTCTATGCTGGCAGCACTAACACGCTCAGGTGCTCATAAGCTAGTCGTCCATCAACGTAGGAATTTATAAGCCTAGGCGCTCACCAGCTCAGAGTTTGTGTTCACACAGTCAAGGCGTATTTCACTATACTGTATGTGTCTCTATCTAACCAATGCTATGACATGACTTCCGATGGTATGCTAACTACACCGTATAATGATTTGTCTTGCAATTTGAGAATGGCGCCGCAAATTGCCAGAGAACAATTTTATTGATAAACCATTGATCACAGTTGGTAGGCATTTGGGGTCACTTGCGGAAAAGTCACAAGAAGAAGGTTCGAGGCCTACGGCGTTTGATTTTTTGTCTCTCATGGCTGAGCCTCAGGAGGGCTCAAGCTTCTATCTCCATCTACTGCATTCCTCATGCAGTGCAATGCGTATCCTGTGCTGACGTTGTCTCGCGTATACTGAGTGCAAAGTATCCTTGTTATGTATCAGTTACTACGTTTTCGGTTACCAAACGACCAGCATAAGGTTACCTGCTTTGCCAGAGCTGGGATCGCTAAGTTCACCCTCCTTATTCGTTATGGGGTTTCGTGGGTTAATGTGGTCCTAGGTCTGAGAGTCGTCATTATTCTTGTTTTACCTATGTATTTCTATTTTCTTTTCCTTCTGTCAATGCTCTTTGGACTTAAGCTCTTCTGTGGTCAAAATTTGCTATTCTCTTGTCTATATTATAAAGTGTTTGTTTCCAGGTTGTTTGGAGCGTGAGTGGTATAGACTTTAGAAAAAGTTTCATTGATGCCATTGCTTTCTCTGCTGAGAACGGCTACACGCTGCTGACCCAGACAGCGCTGGATGCTGAGCACAGGTAACCTATGCTCCTGCTTCTCAAAGAACAGAGAACCTCCCCACCCAGAGGCGGTTCCATATCTGTGGGAAAGTAAATTTAGAACAAAAGCTTTGTGGTTTTCATAATTTATGAGGGGCTCTGAATAATGAGTTTGTCGAGCTCATTTAGAGTTATCACACCTGGATGTGAATTTACTTGTGTATTACTGCATAAAGCTCTATTTCATAAATAATTAACAGGTACGAAACTCTTACGGCTTCCAGTTTACGAAAACTACTGAATATAATAAAAACAACTCGAGTTCACGACTGTGAAATGAAACCAAGGTGTGACTGAGAGGCTAGTCGAGTACGAGCTGTGATCGGGTGTTACATTTGAAGGGGCGCGCACCAGAAGAGACCTTCGATGATATAAACTTGGTAAAAGAAGTCTCATCAACTATTTTTGTACAAATAGACGTTGCTTGTTTAATTGTGTCACAAGATCTATTGAAGCGAATCCAATTCATAGGTGATGCCATTTTAGTATTGATGAGAAGGCCATATTTCAAGTTGAAGCTACCATTTTACTGGGGAAAAGCGATTATCACGGTCTCCCACTTAGCCCAATATACGATTAGAGTAGGGTATGCAGCAAAATAAAGTTTTCAGAACTATTATAGCACCTACATAACTTGTCTGCATGGAGAATTTCCTGGCTTCTCCCCTCCTTTCAGAAAGAAAGGAAGGAGTCGAATGCTCCAGAGCTTATTTTGACATGTCTTAGGGACCAGGATGCCATTTTTGACAAACAGGTCGGTGGGAAAATGCCTGAATTCTTGGACTTATTTTCTTGGGGTCGGAGGATCGTTTTCCAGCCCAGGTAATGCAGTTTTGCCATACACTGGATTCTAACATCAGTATATCTAGCACTGAATCGCCAGCTTCTCGAGGCCATAGCTCAGACAATCTGAAGTAGTTGTGGATGATATGCCCCTGGCGGGTCTTCGATAAAGGGCTGCAGCTATGCACTCTTCTCAAGAATGACAAGTGTATAGCTGCAGCACAAATTAGAGTTGGTGATTTTTCTGGTAGGAGTAAGCAGTGAAGGTGATTTTACCTCTATGCAGTAGAAGCGCTTTGACTCGCCGCCATATAGAGAGGGGCAAAATCGTTTGATTGCGTAAATTGGGAGAACATAGCAAACTCAAAGGCACGGCTTGGCTACAGTATGCTGTTTCCTACAAGACTGTTCCCCAGTCCGCTACTGGTATACTACCCAAACAGGAGGGCGCTCATTCGTCTATATTATTCGACATCCTTTATCCTCCTGATCTTATACTTTCTTACTTTTCGCTGCTTTCAACCGTTAAGTCAATTATGAGGAAACTCGATTCTCGAATGATGCAACATTTGNNNTATACTACCCATACAGGAGGGCGCTCATTCGTCTATATTATTCGACATCCTTTATCCTCCTGATCTTATACTTTCTTACTTTTCGCTGCTTTCAACCGTTAAGTCAATTATGAGGAAACTCGATTCTCGAATGTTGCAACATTTGCTTCCAAGTAACGATAGGCTCTTTAATAACCTTCTAATATTTCTGTTTTTTTTTTACTTCACCCACGTCAAACTTTAAGGTCAAACCATTGACTTTCACGGAAGAGTCTCCATAGTTCAATACAATGATAGAGAGAAATTAACCATTCAGGATGGCTCATTTTTTATGGAGTACGACGCAGGCCACCGCCTCCCCAGCTTAATGCCGGGGACACATGTGCATTTCTACTCCCAACTGGCTGCTCGCACGTGGAGCTCGCGCCCCGTTGCGAGACATACTTAAAACCGGTACCATAAATAGAGTGGCATAAATGACGTCCGAGTCTCGCATCCTTGCATCAAATCGTCTGTGTAAATGCCTACACGCAGAAAAGTATGTTGTTTACGATAAAAAAAAAACTGGTTTCTTATCACTAATAAAGTTATATTTTAGCTACTAACCAATAATAATTAATCGTAAACGACACTGTTGTTCATCACAAAGGACAATGTGCATTGACGCAAATTCAAACGACAAGGTAGTTTACAGTTAACTAATTTTGCTTAATGACAAACAACCATTTTTCTGTGTGTAGTGGTCCCCAGCATAACAAGCGCTGTGCAATGCAACTACGTAATTTGTTGTATGACAACATGTGACGCCAGGCACAACATCAACTCTCCCTACCGAGGCATCACAGATTGCACGATACACTGCGCATTTCTAGTGGTCACAGGCAATATGTCTTCTGCAATAGTCGCACTGCTTTGCCTGCTACGATAGTGTGGTCCTGGTGAAATAGTTGTGGCAAGTTTTGTCGCAATGATCGTGTGCGATACAAACAATTTAGAATAGAGAAATGAAACGCAGTGAATTGTGAAATGGGTACATGGGAGATAGAGGTTGAAAGCCGTCGCTTTATATTCGGCATTTGAACATCTGATGTTTCTCTGGGGCCCCTCAGATGCAAAGGATGGGCCATAAGCCTTAGAGTTAGTTTAGATTCTCTCATTCTACATTATGGGGAGCCGCGTCCCCAGAGGGCCCTGTTGGTTAACTTTACCATTAGCTAGGTCTTTCGTGCCCACTTTGCTTTCTTCCGCTTCCATACTCCTACGGATCTTACTTACATCTATCTCTCTTCTTTCCCGACTTGCTGTTCCCATACGCGTTTATCCTGTGTGCGAACACCCTCGTGCATGGGTTCCACGTGTCTATTGACGGATTATATGTCCCTTCTTTATTCCCCGTGATATCGTCTGCGCGCGGAAACAGAGGCTTAAACCACTGACTAGAACCAGCTTTTTTGTGGCTTGTTCGTTCAGAACATCTTCACAATAGACCCGATGGAACAGATGTTTAGGTTATTTGTTTAGTTTCAATTGAATCTGACTTCAAAAGGGCGATTAACAATCTTGAGCGTGGGAGGTCTTTCGGCTCATGGATACTTTGAGAGCCATCCCGCATGTCCAAATAATTATAAGACCCTACAATAAAAGCGGAAGAGTCCTGAATTCATTTTAATTAAGGTAGTTTTCTTGTTGATTGGGATGAAACAGTAATGCGCTGTGTATAGGTACTGTTCTAAGCAACGATAGAGCTACTTTGACTACGCTTTGCGTCATGTGCTCTTTTTGCCATTAAACTGCTAAATAATATTCGGTGTCTAATTTTAGCAAGCCATGACTTCAGAAAAAATCTTAATGCCGCATACAAGAGACGTGATTTGTAAAATGATCCAAAAATTTAAAAAAATATCAAATTCTCATCCAAACTCGAAGTTCCATCATAAAAAGTGTTCTTGTAATCTATTGGCGTTACGTACCCGAACAGCAGATCATCAGTTTCATACGTCACCCTGAAGTTCTTGGATCGTTATATTTGTAATCTCCCTGTTCGTTTCTTTTAACGTTCCAAATTACATTTCCTCGACAGATGCGAAACTATTCTTGAGAGATCATCAAGAATTCCATGCCCCTGTTAAATTCCATACCTATATCAAGTTTTGGCTTTTTTTTCTGATTTTAATTTGCCTGAAGACAGTCACCGTTGCTGACCGATACGTAGCATTTTGCTTAGCCTGTTTCTGCATTTGTTCACAAATTGTATCAAGTGAAATAAGTGATGAACAAAAACGTGTTTTTAAACCTTTAGAAAAGTATCAAAAGTTTAATTAAAGTTAATGCTGATATAAATTTTCTTAAATTATTTATTCAGTGAATTCCTAGTACATTTACGAGTTACTAAAATGTTTATCCCACTGAAAATATCTATAAAATCAGTGGCAAGAAAAGCTGACAATGAGAACCGTCACTTTGACGATATTGGCAGCACAACGGTAAAACTTTCAGTGTGTGTCTTACTTTCTTACGCATCTGTTTCGTCATAGAGTACCATGCGATTTCCCATTATGAAATTCTCGATTGCCCTCAACTTATGTGTTACGCATTTCAGGCAGAGGAAGGTCAAGACTTACCTCCACATGGATGCCAGTAACGGTTACATGGAATTCGCCCAGAAGCTGCCCATGTCATGGCAAAATTTCAACGTCGTCCCCAACTGGGAGGTATGGCACCATGCTAGTTACGCTATTACTGCCACAGGGACGAGTTATCATTCTCACACTGTTACTATGCTGCTCATCAATGCACTGTAGTCTTCTCAAAATTGTTTGCAATCATACGGTTTAGTTTCTCTTAGTCGTACGAAACGCTTTCTGAATGATAAGTCGTTCCTTTTCAAACAATGTAGCATTCAGATACTGAAGTTTTCAAACTAGCTCATGTTTACTATGAATTGTGTTACTCTTTATGAGGATTCCTCTTTTAATTAACATCCTTTTTTTTCTTTCTTTCTTTCTTTCCATTGCAGTGACTATGAAGGCCTAGGCTGATAAAGTTAACAATAATTAACTCTTAACCTGCTAGCGAGCAGTTACTTGTAATGAACGATGCGGGTGGATCGATATTAGTCGATGCAAGCCGTTAAGAGGTTAATGGAAATAGAACATAGGGAAACCACCAATTTTTTTTTTTTTTTCAACGTAATTATTGTTGGAAGTGCTAATGTCCCTTGGTTACACCAGGCGTCCAGAGCGTCTCAACACTACACAAGTAAAATTAGCGTATGAATTTGCTCGAGAGTCAACCAGTGACTTCATTCTTTTCTATTGATGTAGTAGAATCATGATTCAAATAATCATTTTGTTACTACGGATTTCCAACCTGAAACAGAAAATTACTTGACAAACTTTCATACAAAATCATAGACCACACGACACTTGACTGCCCACTCTTGTTCCCCAGCGGACCTGATAGCATATTGATTAAACTTATATAGCTACAAATTTTTATGGTCAACAGAGCGCCCTCAAATAAATAGCTAACTGCTCTCGGAGATGCAAGAAATGTGTTTATCAGCAAGAAATATAAATTTTTCTGTAGATAAGTGAATATTATGACACCTATATAAGTGATTTAAAATGGGCTAAACTATTTATTAAATTCACCATTTTCTAGTGTTTATGTGTGCGTGCTTCTGTCTTTGCATCTTGACGAACATTTAGTTTTTGTTTGAGTTCTCTCTGTTGGAAAAGATTTGATTGAGGTTTTACTAACTTACTACAGGACCACTTGGGCATAGTTTGACAGTCAAGTATCGTGAGCTCTATGACCAACTCCTAATCATTGCGAATCTGTTTTGCACAGGACCTTTGGGAGTGGCGTCTCTTCAAGAGAGTGCAGACAATACTGGAAGGTGGGAGCACCATAAACGTCCTGGACATTTGGTACAAATACTTCAGCCTCCAAAGTGATCCCCGCACCTGGTTACCTCCATTTGAAGGTTAGTTTGCTAGCAGAGATAGGTTGTTGAAACAGTGGAAACTATAATCACAGGCAAAAAACTACTAATAGATGAAATCAGAGGAAGAACCGAGGACAGTTTTACCTGTTTTTGAGTTTTCAATACCACCATAGACCTATTTTCTTGCTCAATTACTGTGTGCTCGCTCACATGAAATCAATTTTTCTTAGGGTTTGATTCTCTTCTTATGTTCACGTTTTAATTTATGTCTTTCTTTCTACTTGTAAGGAAATGAAAATCAGATGTCAATAAATATTAACTGTTAAAGTTCACGCAAGGATTATGCAAGTTCAAGTGCAACACATTATCTCTAAGAATATATCATGTACGAGAGCACTCTGAGAGCGCCTACCTCCGCCAAGTGAGGCAATGGTTACGAAAAAAACAGAATTGATTCTGAGACCATGATTTTCTTTGTATCAACACCAAAATCTTATCATTTGTGCCCTTCAATACTGTTAGCAGCTTCTGTAATTTTTTTTTTTTTAGATCCGTTCATAACTTATTGAGTTATACTGCTAACAAACATAATAACAAGCTTGATTCAAACACATAAACGAACCAACCGATCTGCACCACAATTTAATCATTAATGTCATTTAACATTACTGACAACCCCTATAAATTTCAGAAAGATTCATTCAATATTTTTTGAGTTATTGTAGTAACAAGCATAAAATCAAATGCAGTGACGAACGAACAGATCAGTACAAAAATTTGGCCATTTACTCTTCATGATATACCTAACAAGTCATGTAAATTTCATAGCAATCCGTCCATAACTTTTTGAGTTATGACCTTGAGGAAAATGAAGCAAACAAACGGATGGGCGGATCTTCACCAAAAGTTAATCATCTATTCTTGCTAATATACCTAACAATCCATGCGAATTTGATCAAAATCCGTCCTTAACTTTCTGAGTTATCTTGGTAACAGACAGAATAAGACAGACGGACAGAGAGAGAGGCTAAACCTAACGGAAACATAACCTCCTGGGCGGAGGTATAAACAGGCTTATTAGAACTGGGAGTAACTGTCGTTTATCAGTGAAGCTATCTTGTCGCTATCTTTCGCTGAATGCTCTCGCTTCCTCTGGTTTCCCATCGCTTTATATAGCTATCAATCTAGGTCGTAGTACGTAATAGGTCTTTCTCACATGGGCGAAATATCCTTTGCATGGCGTAAGCCACGTGCCCACTATTTGACTGAGTTCGTTGCTCTCTCTTGTTTAACGTTCTTGACCTCTCGGTACTTTATTCTCTTTTGCTGTGAGGTATTAATTGTTGTACGTAGTTGATTTGTGTAAGACGTTACTACCGACTTAAACACGCTCATGTATATCGTTAGAGAACACGCTCGTGCATGGGTTTCACCGTTTTCCCGACACCTACGCTTTCCCGACACACGGGTTCCTTTCTTCTTCTTTTCCTTTGGTCACAGTTTACGCTATGGCTACGGTGGTAGTAAAAATATGCTTGTAAGCATATTTTGTGAACCCATTGTGTTCTTTATAAAAGCTAATTATTATTACTAATATATAATTTTTAAAGGATAGGGAGATGACTATTATGCTAGTTCAATGGAATAACTGAATAACTCTTCAACAATATAGGCTGGACCGTTGCCCATAGTTCTAGCTTTAAATTGCCTTAGGTATGAAGAGTCGCATCCAGAGAGTTACTGATGGTGACAATTTAGCCATAGCTAGATTGTACTTCCGGAGATAGCTATATCTTTTGTGGCGACTGTGCCCCATTCCTTTTCGTGCTTCCGGTGACAGTCGTCTATGAACTGTCCCTTTCTATACCCGGCGTGTTGTTCTCTTAAGCGATTTACCGTTCTAAGGTTCCCCGTTTTATGTGACATTTTACTTCACGTGTTCCTTCATTTTTCCACTCGTAACCACCGCGTTGTGTCTACACCCCGTGCTACGTATATAAGCTTTGGGTAAACGTAAAATATTTAGTTATCATTAATTGGAAAAGATTGATACTTCTAAACGTTACAGTATTTTGTTAAATATTCAGGTGAATTACGGTATTAGCTTAATTCTACAAAAAAAAAAAAATACTTTAAACGAAAATTGGAAACGAAAAGGGTTAGAAACACTAATATATGGACTGTCAAGTTTATTGATGGACAAAGACATTTATGATACGAAACTAAATCATGAAGAAAATTTAACACGAACCATAGTTGATTTTGTTGTGTAAAACATGTTGAACTCTTTTGTTCACTGACGCTGTCAATTTTTTTTAGTTGAGATGAAGGGATTCTCCTTGATGTCGACTTACTCGCTTCCCATAAGTCTTCTTTGTATGCGCATTGCTTGTCATTCTCGTAAACCTGCTTTAGAATTTCCCAATAATTTTCGATTCTGTTCAAATCTAGTGAAAATTGGTGTCACTTCATCAAAGTTTTAGCACTGAAGCCCATCGATGACACGAAAGTTTGCGTTATGTTTGCTCGGGGTACGGAGCATCGTCGTGCTGAAACATCGACCTGCGACGCTTCTGTAATAGTATGCCATCAAGTTATGGGTACAGAGTTCATTCAAGAAGTCGACAGTAAGCTGCAGAAGTAATTTTTACCCCATCAGGCACACGGAGAGGTCCAGTTACTTCATTCCTAACTATTCCCGTCCCACCCACGCTTCCCTGTTGTCGACGGAAACGCTATTGGTTATTTTGCCTCTACCAACTCATCCTTTCCCCCATCCGTCAGGTCTATCAAGAGTTACCCTTCTTTCATTTGTTTATATGTCATTGATGTTAGTTTCCATGAGCTCTTGAGCCTATTGCAACCGTAATTTTTACGTCGTGGAGTAAGTGGAAGTTGTTTTCGAGGTTTAACGTTCTTACCCATGTCCCGTTGCAACCGACAGCTTGTTTTTGATACATTCGGGAAATTAGGCGCAGCAAAAATATTTCCGCATGTCTATCCTGGTTTCTTGAGCAATTGCCTCCACACAAAACGAACGTCACGAGTAGTCACTGTTCTTAGCACCCCACAATCAGATTGAGTTTCTAGGCGAGTAGTCTGCCAAACATCACATCACAGTGCCATCACTTTGTAAAGGAATTTCATTGGCCCTATCGTTCACCATGGTAACTTTTTCAGCATCAGTAAGACTCTTGCGTCTGCCCATCCTAACAAATCCTTCAGCAGTTGTTTTCGAGTATCACCTGGAAATCACAATACGTGTAATGTCTCGTTAAGGAAGATAAGTACCGACCACAACGAAGACCGGTGAAAACTGTTGCCATAAGTGCAAGACTCGCACACAAAATTTGCAAAGAAATTAAACACGTTAACTCGCATGTAACGCTAAATTAGTGAAGCTAACAGCGTGGTTCGGGGCGTAGCTAGAATGAACGAAACTAACACACATTTACGTAATGTGTGGCGATAGCTTGCCGTATTGCATGGACTGCCTTGTACCTCTCAGGGCCAACCATATATTGTTGCAATGTCCTTTGCATTTCTTGGAATTACTTCCATACTTTGAAGCCTCGATTCGTCGCGGCTTTCTTCGTGACGAATACACTGCTTAGTATGGACCCGCATTCTCCCACCCTATCTACCTGGAACATAATGTACCTGTAATTCTGAATAGACCTGAACAAAGTCTACTTATTGACTTACTCCTGAATCGCTGTTATTGCGTCTGGAGTGGTTAAGGCTACAAGATGATAATAATAATTACCTGGAATCGGTGAAAATTGCACAGAAAAAAAGCATTGTTCTTCACTTATTTCTTAGACCCATATCATGCATTCGAAGTGTGATAATATGTCCGAAGGCATACTACAATTCTTCTGCTAATGGCTCGCGAGTAGTTGCAGCTTAAATTTAAATTGACTTATTGTTCTCTCTCTAGACCGCACGATGATGCTCCCTAATCTGGTACTGAAAGCGTAACGGTCGTTCTAAGAAAAGGACGTAGGGAACAAAAAGAATAATAATACCATAATAGCAATAATAAACTGTGGTGGCCTTGAATAATTCAACGTTAAGATTTGATTACTCAACTTCATTAACGAATTTGTTTCTTTTTCGCGTGACTTGTTTTAGGCATACTCGTGACTTCTGACCGGTAAATTATCCCTGTTGCTTTTATTGTCCCTGAACCAGCGATATTCCATACAGAAAGCATACCTTGGGTCGTATCAGAGTTCATCAATAGAGAATTAATAGCCAGAGATGAAATAGAACTATTACTTTATAGGTAGGTACAAGCATATAGGCCTATATATTTAACATGATTAGATGTATGGTAAAACCCCGATATTTCGGACTTCCATGTCTCGGCATTTCGGAACTTTTTTCCTAGTCCTAACTTCTTTCGGAATGCTCCGAAATTACAGAGTAAATCCGAGAAATTCCCGGAAACCCGGTGATGCCGGAAAATGCCTTTGATTTTCCGGGATTACCAGGTGAAAGAAGCCCAAGCAGACATTCTTAGAACCTCAGTAGCTCATAATATTTGTGAAGTATCAGGGTTTACATTCCGAATATCAATCCATATATCTCGGGAAACGTCTGGAATAAGAGGGTCTTTCTGAGATTTCTGATCCCCCTGATATTCCGGAAATTTCAGTATTTCGGAATAGGTCTTCGCCCGTGCTGCCCGAAATATGAGGTTTTACTGTACCTGGTTTGGAGGGTGAGAACTTGAAGCAGGCATAGGATGGGCTATAGAGACTAGGGTTTGATTCATTAGATTCATCCCTGTAGTATAATCTTGAGATGTATTTTTCCAAACAGACTCCATCAGCTGCCTTTGCTCGATGTTGGGCCCTATGAACTTTTTCATGCTTTCGTGACTATTTCTTCCCCACGCCACATCCTCCCATCGATGACGTGTTTTTCAGTTTTTTCTCTTTTTTCCTGTTTTCTACTACTTGTTTTGGGTTCCTTGTTTTCTTTTAGCTAGGTTCCTTGTTTTGGATTCATTGTTGATGTGGGTTTCCTGTTAGGTTTTTTTGGGGTTTCTTGTAGTGTTATGAATTTATCTGGTTTGAACTAATACATGCTTCTTTTCTTTCTTCGGTCGCAGCGAGCCCTATGGATTGAGATGCGTATAGAAGGAATGTATTGATATTACGAATGAAGAGGCTGATGTTGGGTGCGGTTTTCGTTGCTTGCTAAAGCCAGGACCGAGTACGAGTTGCAATTCTCATGGTATGCTTCGGTCACTCGCGGAGTTCGATATTTGAAGATTGAGAACAGCTACATAGATATTCTTCGAATTTACAGAATGTATTGCTTATCAGATTGAGTTCGTCTCCTTCAAGTTAATTGGTCAATATTAATATGAATAGATAACATGCATCTTAGAAAACTAGAAATGATAATATTCTAAATGATACCTACGATAACAAGGGATTTCTGTGGGATGCACAAAATTTTATTAAACGCGCCCTCGATTGAGTTATCTCGGGTTAGTACTTTCCGGTATAGTACAATAAATCAAATTGCAATTCGAGGCCTCGGGGGTCGCCTTGGGTCGCTCTTGGGCTACTTACAAACCTCTGTTGATTTATCTCCCTGCTATTCAAAAAACGCAATTTTGACAACGAGGCGTATTCTCCCGAACATACTCCCTGCCTCGCTCTACATTCAACATGTCTGGTCCCTTACAGCGAGCAGCGAAGTGGTGGGCCCCGAGCACCTCATCACGTGGAACGGTCGCCTCCTCAAGTTCAGGGGAATATGTCGCTACCTGCTGGCTGCTGATCTCGTATCCCGGCGGTGGGCCGT
>LQNS02276867.1:3697394-3723874 GCA_001587735.2 Parhyale hawaiensis
AACCCCCCCCCCCCCATCCCCCATCTCTGCCACTAAGATCATTTAATAATGACATAGAATAACAATAGAGCGCCTCGTCTCATAAGACGATCTGCTGCGGTGGAGAAATTTCAGCGCCGTCATTTTTTATGGCCAACTATGTCTAGTTTTTGGCATGGGTCACATCTAGGTCAACCTACCAAACTCCGTACAAAATATGATGATTACTCAACTCCTTCGACCACTTATTGGGTGGATAGATATATATATATATATACAAATGTGTACGGTTAAATATAATGCTGCATTGTAACTTTATAATTGTTTTATTTATTCGCTCCAATTGTCGCAATTTTAAAACGATTCCATTGTCAGTAAAGTAGACGAGCTGTCCTGTGGTGAGATCTTCATACTTCTGTTGCGCAGTGGTGCTAGCTGTCATACCGCTCAGTTTCAGTGTATTTTAAATGCTGTCGACGCTTTTCGCCCTTTCAACTGGTCCTCATCAGGTTAGTTTGTGGACGGCAGGGTAAGTTTATTGATTGACACTTGATTTAATTGACAATTGAAGCGAATAAATAAAACTAATATAAACTTACAATATGACATTATATTTAACCGTACATGGATTAACGAGAAGCTGCTACCGAACTACTCTAATATACAAATATATATACTTAAATCTTCAACGAATACATAATCACCTCTCTCACTTCGTTCGTGGGTGATAATTAGGATAGTGGGTAATCAGAAGTGGAGGTTACTATGTCCAAGACTCTTTCTGTTTTCCAAAGTTGGACTTGTTTACGGCAGTATTGACGTCATCGCGAGCGGGCCACTGGTTCATTTTTGCATCTCGTGTTCTTGCAATATGGTCATGGTTGATTAGGCTCAAATATTAAGCTTTCGAGGCTCGACTTGTCCGAAACTTCAAACATATGCTCTGGCTTCGTACCTTTGAATCGTGTTGTAAGCATTGGCTGCAGCGTGATTACGTTGAGCCGACTGAAATATTCTATTTTATTGAGCGAGGTGGAGTTTCTGGAAGCCTCAAGGATAACTTGCTGAGCGCCCAAAACCCAATTCAGCGAGTCAAATTCAGCACACTTGCGTCAAGTTTCAAACGAGTAGAGTCTCCGAATCTTAATTTTGTGGCTCAGTTGAACATAGCTTACGTCCTTGCAGCCTCGCATCACACACAGCTCTATTTCCTCCTCGTCACTGCCGCTGATTTCTGTGCAATGTTTGCTCGCCAGACCCGCAGGCCCTTGGGGACGGAGGTGACGTGGATGCTTTCGAGGCGCTGCGCTTTGCCAGCAACCTGCCTATCAGAGCTGGTGTGGNGCATCACCCACAGCTCTATTTCCTCCTCGTCACTGCCGCTGATTTCTGTGCAATGTTTGCTCGCCAGACCCGCAGGCCCTTGGGGACGGAGGTGACGTGGATGCTTTCGAGGCGCTGCGCTTTGCCAGCAACCTGCCCTTCAGAGCTGGTGTGGTGCCGACCTTCCTCATGCTGCCCTGCACCGCCTGCACTCCGGACGTGGGAGTGGTCAGTTCTGTGATGTAGTTCTGACGTCGTTCTGAAGCCTTTACGCTCTGGTGTTGGTCTTGAGCCCTATTGTCCGTTACAGGGCAAACTGTCCCCATGGCCCTGGAGACTGGTACATTTTATACTGATAATAGAAGCTGTATAACCACAGAGCTAGGAGGTGTAGGCTCAGTACATAGCCGGGGTGCAGGTGCTGGTTCTAAGCGTGTGTTTATTTTACTCGGCCCATGTTGTAAATAGCCTGTAGCCCATCGGTATGCATATTTGAGATTCTGTCAATATTACAATATGCATATCTCTATGCATATCTTTCATTTAATGTCTACCCTTAAAGTGCACTGTAAGCTTCAAATTTTCTATGAAAGCAGCTACATCCGTCAATCGACAACAAACTATTGAATTCTGACGCTAAAAGTAAAGGTAGAGTCAACTTAGACCACACCCTCACATGGGAAACCCATATGCACTGGTTTGTGCTGCGGGTATAGGCCCACTGGCACCAGATGAGTAAGTGTAGTTGCAGTCGACCTCGGGTCACCAATAACTATGGCGCCAATTTGACGGAAGGAACAGATGACCCGAACCCCCCCCCCCTCATCTCTGAGGAAGGCAGTTCCGCCACGACGCCGTGCATGCACCCACAACTGGCGAGTCACCACACCAAGATCTGCAGAGAGCTAATAGAGATTTGGTATAAAAAAAATAAATTTTACGTCTATCTAATTTCTAATTCCTAATTTTACTCTAATTCTTCAAACTACATTAATCGGAGTTTCCCAGTATTGCAAATCGGGATTTATTTCACGTGACTCGTTGCCATTCTTTCCAAAAGTTCTACATGTATATAACTTATTCTGGGTCGTATGAACTTCATGAAGAACTATCCGTGAAAAAATAAAACAATGCTAACTGCTAGACTATGGAGGTGCATTGATAATACAGAGTCCTATATGGCTTATCATTTGCTATTATTGCAGGCAATTACTGTTACTCACCTTAATTAGCATCAAGCATGTAAAGTATGTATCGTGTGTTTGCAAAATGCTGAGCGATGTCATACGTTTTGGCGTACTATTTTTTCCGGTATTATTCGTACATATGGACGTATTGATGCATACGGTTTTTAATTGCATCAAATCTTTCGGTATGTATTACCGTGATTACCTCCGCCAAGGAGGTTATGTTTTCGTGGGGTTTGTGTGTCTGTTTGTCTCTTTGTCTGCCTTTCTGTCTGTCTTCAAGATAACTCAAAAAGTTATGGACAGATTTTGGCGAAATTTACAGAGATTGTTAGGTATGTTAGGAGCAACAGATGATTTACGTTTGGTGAAGATCCGTTCATCGTTGTTTGTTTGTCTGCCTCATATTCTTTAATGTCATAACTCAAAAGTTATTGACGGATTTTTATAAAATTTACATGAGTTGTTAGGTATTTTATGAGGAATAAATGACAACATTTTTGTGATGATCTATTTCTTCTTTCATTTGTCGCTGTTTTTAATTTTATGCTTGTTCGCACTAACTCAAAAAGTTTTGAGTTGTGAATGGATGTCTGAAAGTTACAAGAGCTGGTAGTTTGGTTAAAATACTTCTGTGATTGAATTTTGATGCAGATCGCTTGGTTCGTTTGCGTGGTTGACTCATGTTCGTTAACAGCGTAGTTCAAAATGTGATCAACGGATCTTCATGAAAATTGCAGAAACTGTTGATACTACCAGGAGGCACAAATGATTAGATTTTGGTTTTGATACAAAAAAATCATGGGCCCAGAGCCAATTCAAATTTTTCGTTACCGTTGCCTGGCGGAAGTATGCGCTCTCAGAATGCTCCAGTTCATATTGTCTCGAATCCATTCATCGTGTCAACTTTGAATAAGTTTACATATATACTCGCTAATCATATTTCTGTAGAGCTCTTAAGTCGTAACTCGTCAGTTTTCTCTATATATGTTCATGGATACTTACCCTTGTTTTTGACAATGTTTTAAAATGACGTGCGTACACACAAATCGAAGAAAACTAGCAATTCTGCTGTTTCAAGCGTATGATCATTTTTTCTGCTGTATATGTAAACGCCAGCTTCTCTAAGGACAGTACGTTACCTTTGATTAAGCAAATAGAATTGTTTTACTTAATTTTTCGAGATGAGTGTCTAACTTTGAAATATCAATAATAACTAAATGTATGGCCATGTTGCCAAACTAAACAGCACTGATAAAATAAATATTTAGCCATTGGTTAAGTTTATCATACAATTTGCTTATTTACGAGTTTTTTTTTACTGTTGCCTCAGATTATGCAACAAGCTAATAAAAACGTCATCAAGAGGAAATAAAGGAATATTTTTATTAGACGTCAAAAACTTTTCTAATTATAACCAAAGCAATTCAATACACACTGAAATAAGTGTTCAGTAGACATAAACATAACAAGTTAATTTTGAACAGGGCACCTCCATTTTTCATTATTTTTTATGGCGATTATCAACAGACTTTGTCAGGTTTGATATTTTAGATGGTGGAATAGAATCTGCTGCTGATTTTACTACATTCCACAGGCTTGCTTTGCTTGAAAACTGCCGACCTTCATAGACCTTCCTATTGATCATTGCCCAGAGGTTCTCAATGGGATTTAAATCGGAGCTATTCGCTCGCCAGGTCATAATCCTTTTTGATTTGAATCCTCCATCCGCAAGCCAGTTAGCAGTGTACCGTGCTCGGGTGTGTGGGAGCGTCATCGTGCTGAAATACCAAGTTGGATCTGCTTGCGATAGTCTGCTCATCAAGCTAAGGAATCAAGTTGGCTTCAAGAAACTGGCAGTATCTTTCTGCATTCAGTTTTACTCCATCTGCCCCTTCAAATGGACCAGTATGGCTGTCACCTACTATCCCGGCCCAAAACATTATACCTCTACCACCTTGTTGATGCTTGAGCCGTGTCTGTTGAGGTCGGTCATGGAGGACCCATCCAGACGCCCATCCATCTGGGCCATCAAGAGTGGCTCAACATTCGTCAGTAAATATGACATTGGAGAAATCAGTTTTCATGTTCTCCTCAGCCCATTTACCCCTGTTTTCTTTATGAGTCTCTGTTTAAAGTGGTCGTTTAATTGCTATTTTCCCTTACCCTTGCTTCTGCAGAACCTCACATCTTGTCTTTCTGCTTAGTATTGAGGCTCTAGCGTCTTCAAATATTGCCTCACTTGTAGAAAGTTGTTTTCTAGCGATAGAAACCTTCAAATGTCGCATATCCAGAGCAGTCAATTTCCTCGTAGAGGCTCTATCCGGAGTTTTCCTGTTGACTTTACCTTCAATTACATAAGCCTTAATTGTTCGGTGATCACGCTGTAATTCCTTGGAGACTTCGAGTGTTGCCTTACCAGAAACCAAAACCGAGGTCAATTTGATCTTTTCTTCACTTTTTAAACCGCATTTCTTGCCCATGTTGACTAGAGAGTGATGTTGCATAATCTGGGGTAACAGCAGAACCCCGTGCGATAAGCAAATGTTGCCAAAACGTGGGAAATTGTTACGTTTTCTTTTTCTCTAGTTTTTTATAGTTACAACATACCTGTGCGCTAACTTACTGGTAACATTTTAAATCTTTGACACTTATCTTGAAAAATCAGTACACAAAATTGTATTTGCATAATCAAAGGTAACGCACTGTATTATTGTAATGTTTTTGAGTTTTGAAACTCTTGGTAACATATTTTCTATTCTAAGCGGTCCCGGCTGAGATCCGTTTTCTATGCTGTTGTCAGGTATTTTCATCCATTCAAACTGATAGTTCGATAGTCCACTCAATATTTGAGTGTTTACTCCTCGCTATTGAAAAAATTGGAGGCCCAGGGCATCCAGGGAGATTATTTCCGATGGATCCGGGCTTGGCTTACGGGTCGGCAACAGCGAGTCAAGCTTGAAGGAGAGACGAGCGCCTGGACTCAGGTATAATCAGGGGTTCCACAAGGTAGCGTGCCTGGCCCCTTTCTGTTCTCTATTCACATCAACGATATCGATCTAAACATCCGTAGTAACATCAGTAAATTTGCGGAAGATACTAAACTACGTCATCCTGCCACGAAAAGAGCAGAGCTCCAGCATGACTTTGACCTCCTCATGGAATGGAGCACAACGTGGCAGATGAGCTTTAATGTCAACAAATGCTCAGTAATTCACATAGGGATGGTGAACCCCATTGAAAATGAACGGGACGGTTTTGGCTGTTGTCACCCAAAAAAGTGACTTGGGAATCATTATTACAAACAAACTACAACGCAGTCAGCAAGCAAGAGTCTAACGCAGAGCAACGAAATTTATACCTCTGTTGCGAAATAAGCCGTATGAATGTCGCCTAAAAGAACTGGGTCTCATCGCTCTCGAGCAAAGGCGACTCAGGGGGCAACTTATAGAAACATTCAAGTATTTGATTGGCTTCAACGACGGACCTAGAACGGGACTCTTCGAAAGAGACCTCAATGATCGCTTGCGAAACAACGGTCAAAAACTCAAGCATAAAGCTCGAAAAACGACCTTATGTTAGCAGTTCTTTCCGTATTTCATAGTAAGCATTTGGAATAGGCTTTCCTCCGACGTTGTTAGTGCCGAGTCAGTCAACGCGCTTAAAAATCATCTTGACATACATTGGGAGAGACATCCTCCACAGCTAAGAACTCCTCCTCCAGGAGTTGCAAGCTCTTAACGGCCAAAGCTTCCTAGGCCACCTTAATCCGTCTTCTCTCTCCCGCTCCAACTACACTGTCTGACATCTCTAAGCTCCGCATATCAGCGGCTGTTGATCGTGCTTGCGTGCATTCATAATCTTCTCTTTGGCTTCGATTCTTCCCCTTTTTTCTCTCTTTCCTCTTCTTCATTTCTCCAGTCCTATTTATCCTACTAACACAATGGCAATAGCTCATAGAGGGCCGGGGTCTAGGTTCTGGTACCTCTTTAGGAATGGGACAATTGGTTCATCTACTGCCGCGTATCTTATCTAATTGGATGGCAAATCGTTTAAAGCTTTGATGAAATATTTTCCTGACAACATAACGACCTGGAAAAATTAGGTGTACGCGGAAACGCAAGGAATGCATGTACTGAAAAGAAGCACGCATATGTGAGCTCTGGTCGATTGTAAATTGCAAAATTAATTAAAACTAATTCCAGGTCCATTTATTGTCGTTCTCAGTTGATATCTTGCTACGTATGAGTAGTATATAGACCACGCACTAGAGCACAATCACAACCATCTAGCAAAATATACACCCTTCCGACAATGACAGCGATAAAACCTCGGTGAAACAGAGCTCTACGGGCAGTTCATTTATTCGCTATAACTTGTGATTANGTCAATTTGATCTTTTCTTCACTTTTTAAACCGCATTTCTTCCCATGTTGACTAGAGAGTGATGTTGCATAATCTGGGGTAACAGCAGAACCCCGTGCGATAAGCAAATGTTGCCAAAACGTGGAAAATTGTTACGTTTTCTTTTTCTCTAGTTTTTATAGTAACCACATACCTGTGCGCTAACTTATTATTAACATTTTAAATGTTTGACACTTATCTTGAAAAATCAGTAAAAAAAAATTGTTTTTGCATAATCAGAGGTAACGCACTGTATTATTGTAATGTTTTTGAGTTATGAAACTCTTGGTAACACATTCTCTATTCAAAGCGGTCCCGGCTGAGATCTGTTTTCTATGCTGTTGTCAGGTATTTTCATCCATTCAAAATGATAGTCCGATAGTCCACTCAATATTTGACTGTCTACTCCTCGCTATTGAAAAAATTGGAAGCCCAGGGCATCCAGGGAGATTATTTCCGATGGATCCGGGCATGGCTTACGGGTCGGCAACAGCGAGTCAAGCTTGAAGGAGAGACGAGCGCCTGGACTCAGGTATAATCAGGGGTTCCAGAAGGTAGCGTGCTTGGCTCCTTTCTGTTCTCTATTTCCATCAACGATCTCGATCTTAACATTCGTAGTAAAATCAGAAAATTTACGGATGATACTAAACTATGTCATCCTGCCACGTAAAGAGCAGAGCTCCAGCAAGACTTTGACCACCTCATGGAATGGAGCACAACGTGACAGATGAGCTTTAATGTCAACAAATGCTCAGTAATTCACATAGGGATGGTGAACCCTTCAACCCCATTGAAAATGAACGGGATGGTTTTGGCTGCTGTCACCCAACAAAGTGACTTGGGAATCATTATTACAAACAAACTTCAACGCAGTCAGCAAGTTGACATGAGTGCAAAAATGGCAAGCAGAGTACTGGATTCATCAACAGAAATTTTGAATACAAGCTCAAGGACATCATCATTCCCTTGTACAAGGCATTAGTGCGGCCGCACTTAGAATTTGCTGTCCAGTTTTGGTCGCCTCATCTGTGTAATAATATCGATAACATGGAAAGAGTCCAACGCAGAGCAACGAAATTGATACCTCTGTTGCGAAATAAGCCGTATGAATGTCGCCTAAAAGAACTGGGTCTGATCGCTCTCGAGCAAAGGCGACTCAGGGGGCAACTAATAGAAACATTCAAGTATTTGACTGGCTTCAACGACGGACCTACAACGGGACTCTTCGAAAGAGACCTCAATGATCGCTTGCGAAACAACGGTCAAAAACTCAAGCATAAAGCTCGAGGAACGACCTTAAGTTAGCAGTTCTTCCCGTATTTCATAGTAAGCATTTGGAATAGGCTCCCCTCCGACGTTGTTAGTGCCGAGTCAGTCAGAGCGTTTAAAAATCATCGTGATATACATTGGGAGAGATATCCTCCACAGCTAAGAACTCCTCCTCCAAGAGTTACGAGCTCTTAACGGCCAAAGCTTCCTAGGCCACCTTAATCCGTCTTCTCTCTCCCGCTCAAACTACACTGCCTGACATCTCTAAGCTCCGCATATCAGCGGCTCTTGATCGTGCTTGCGTGCATTCATAATCATCTCTTTGGCTGGGATTATTCCCCTTTTTTCTCTCTCTTTTTTCTTCTTTTCTCCAGTCCTATATATCCTACTAACACAATGGCAATAGCTCATAGAGGGCTGCAGCGTAGGTTCTGGTGCCTCTTTGGGAATGGGACTATTGGTTCGTCTACTGCCGCCTATCTTACTTAATTTGATGGCAAATCGTTTAAAGCCTTGATGAAATATTTTCCTGTCAACATAACGACCTGGAAAAAATAGGTGTACGCGGAAACGCAAGGAATGCATGTATTGAAAAGAAGCACGCATATATGTGCTCTGGTCGATTGTAAATTGCAAAATTAATTAAAACTAATTCCAGGTCCATTTAGTGTCGTTCTCAGTTGATATCTTGCTACGTATAAATCTCTATTTCTAGCTAATAAGCATTTCTTGCATCACCGAGAACACTTCATTTCTGTTCGAGGTCGCTCTGTGGACAGGAAAAAATTCTATTGAGGTTCAATCTATTTGCCAGCATCCTCACTTGCAACCTTGAGTGGGCAGTCAAACATTGTGCAGTCCAGGGTAGTCCTTCTCTGCAGCGCTGAATCGACGCCGACTCGAATCCGATTTCGAACACCTGAGTCCGAACCCCGCACCTCCAATTCGATCGATTTGTCAAAGTTATTGGAGTCCGATTCAGCTCGTATTCGATCCACACCAGCGTTAAAAAGCGATTTTACTTTTAATTAGTTAATTTCCGTGAATTTTAACCAATACAAGCATTTCTTGTCTTACCCATTACAAGCTATTATTTGAAGCTTAGGTACCAACCTAAGTAAGCAAAACGAAGTAAGAAAGTTTTAGAATCTTTGAGAGCGTCCCGTTTTTTCAAACGAATGTGACTTAACTTTTGAGCTTCCGATTTGCCATTATCCAATTCCTTTCGGATATCGAATCCAAATCTTCAATCCTATTCGTAAAACTGAAAAAAATGCCATTCGAAACAGGAGGCGCGGAATTCGAATCGGATTCCCAGCGCTGACTGTGGCCCTGGTTTTTCAATCAGTTAAGATCTTCCGGCTCCATTTCATGAAATAACTAGAGCTCTCTGAAAGCTCGTACCTTCACCAAGCAAAGCAACGTTAACGAAAACTTCAGAGGAATTGATTCTGAGACTATGATTTCCTATTTATCATCACCAAATCTGGTCGTTTGTGTCTTGTGACTATAATAAAAATTTCTGTAATTTTCTCAACAATCCGTTCGTAATTAACTACGTGAGTTTTGTTTTCACAAACCAAATCCAAAATTTCCCAGAATTGATTGAACTACAAACTACCTAACGGACTTTGAGTTCACAAAACTAAACATTAAATTAGCCATTGATGAACTTAGCGGCAACAGTGCACCAGGACCGGATGATGTGCCTGCAAAAATTCTTAAGATGTGCAAGCTAAGCATCTCTTACCCCCTGTGCCTATGTGGCAAAAATCGATGGATGATGGAGTGGTCCCACTCACCGACAAGCACGCAATTATATCACCTATTCCTAAAGCTGGAAATATCTTGAATCCAGCCAACTATAGACCTGTCTCCCTAACGAGCCACGTAGTGAAGACGTTTGAAAGGGTCTTTAGGAAACACCTTTTACATCATTTGGAGAGCAACAACCTGCTTATGTCAAATCAACACGGCTTTCGCCATAAACGTTCAACCACCTCGCAGTTGCTTGAGCATTATGACTCAATTCTAGAACTACTAAGCCAAGGCAAAAATGTGGACGTAATATATTTACATTTTGCCAAAGCCTTCGATAAAGTGGTTCATGAAATATTATTACTCAAACTCTTCAACATAGGCATCCGTGGAAAATGTCTACGATGGATCGAAGCTTTCCTGAAAACCCGAACCCAAAGTGTAATTATACATAATAAAGTGTCCAAACGACAGCCGGTACTCAATGGAGTCCCACGAGGCACCGTGCTTGGTCCTATACTCTTCCTCGTCATGATAAATGATAGGGAGCACCAATGCAAGTTTGCCGTTCCGTCATTGTTCGCTGATGACACACGGATATTAGCAGCGGTACAATCAACGGCAGACGTACGGAATGTGCTACTAGATCTAACCAACATCTTTCACTGGACGTCGGTTAACAACAAGACCTTCAACGAATCAAAATTTGAACTATTACGGTACGGAAAAAACCTCTCCCTTACTGAATCTACGTTTTACACGACGAGAGATGGGAGAAAAAACGAGAGAAAGCAAATTTTAAGAGATTTCGGGGTGAGAATACAAGATAGTGCTACTTTTGAAGACAACGTGGCTCGAGTTGTTACTATAGGCAAGAAGTGGAGCGGATGGGTGCGTCGAACTTTCTCTTCACGAGAGGCAGACACAATGCTCACCTTATGGAAACAACTAATACTACCGAGGATTGAATACTGTTCACCTCTTTGGATGCCAAGCAAACGGAAAGACTTAGAGCGCCTTNTGGACGTAATATATTTAGATTTTGCCAAAGCCTTCGATAAAGTGGATCATGAAATATTATTACTCAAACTCTTCAACATGGGCATCCGTGGAAAATGTCTAAGATGGATCGAAGCTTTCCTTAAAACCCGAACCCAAAGTGTAATTATACATAATAAAGTGTCCAAACGACAGCCGGTACTCAATAGAGTCCCACAAGGCACCGTGCTTGGTCCTATACTCTTCCTCATCATGATAAATGATATGGGGCACCAGTGCAAGTTTGCCATTCCGTCATCGTTCGCTGATGAAACACGGATATTAGCAGCGGTACAATCAACGGCAAACGTACGGAATATGCAACTAGATCTAACCAACATCTTTCACTGGACATCGGATAACAACATGACCTTCAACGAATGAAAATTTGAACTATTACGGTACGGAAAAAACCTCTCCCTTACTGAATCTACGCTCTACACGACGAGAGATGGGAGCGAAATCGAGAGAAAGCAAATTTTAAGAGATCTTGGGGGGAGAATACAAGATAATGCCACTTTTGAAGATCACGTGGCTCGAGTTGTTACTATAGGCAAAAAGTGGAGCGGATGGATGCTTCGAACTTTCTCTTCACGAGAGGCAGAGACAATGCTCACCTAATGGAAACAACTAATACTACCGAGGATTGAATACTGTCAACCTCTTTGGATGCCAAGCAAACGGAAAGACTTAGAGCGCCTTGAGGCTATCCAGCGATCGTTTACAGCCAAAATCCAGGGCATGCAAAATTTTAACTATCACGAAAGACTTGCTCAACTTTAAATGTACTCCATTCAAAGGAGATTCGAGCGCTTTACGATCATACATGTCTGGAAAATTCTAGAAGGCATTACTGTCAACGTCAATGGACGAAGCCAGGCCAGACACTCAGACCGTATTGGTCGCACTTGTGACGTGCGAATTCCGATCAGAACTGGTGATGACGCAATGGCCACAAAGTATTCTAATAGTTTCGCGGTTCGCAGGGCGAGATTATTCAACAAAATGCCACGTCACATCCGAAATGCCACCGATACAGAGACTGTGAAATTTAAAACTTACTGGGCGCATACCTACTGAAAGTGCCAGATAAACCTGTTGTAAGCGGCTACGTGAACTGTGGGGATAACTCGCTTTTAGCCATCCCGCTGGTCACGGACTGCAGCATCACCTCTGCGCAAGATGGGTTGCGTGCATAACACCACCTGGACCTCGTTCGAAGTATCATCAAGGTAATCAAGGTACAAGCACTAAGACGAGCCTTAGTTAAACGCACCAACGAATCAACTGATCATCTTCAAAATTTATCATTTATGTATTATACCATTTCTAACAATTCCTGTAGATTTCACAACGATCCGTTGATAACATTTTGAGTTAACTTGCTAAGAAGTATAAAATCAAACATAGAGAAAAACAAACGGACAAACAGATCAACACCACAAAATTTTGGTCATTTGCTCTTCGAAGTATACTTAACAAATGTAGGTTTCATAAAAAATCCCTCTATAAATGTTTGAATTATTGTACAAAGAAAAAAAAAGAGACAGACAAACAAACGGTTGAACGAATCTTCACCAAAAGTTATTTTTCTGTTCCTTCTAACATACCTACTAATCCCTATAAATTTTTTTTGTAAAAATCCGTTCGGAGCTCCTTGAGTTATTTTGGTGGCAGACAAACGAGCACTGCAAAAACATACTGTTTTTCCCCGTTTGCGTTTTATCAATGCTCAAATTGCTTCAAACAACTACAACAAATTTAAGCATTTTGCAGCCGTTTAATCCAAACATGTACAACGGTTAACCATTTTGTAAAACTACTTAAACAGTTATGCAAAACGTTTAAACTGTTCGGCCTGAAATTCAAGACTCCTGACCATTGTGAGCTGCAGGCTTAACGGGCATGTATGACTTACTTTAATTTATATGCCTCTCAGACTTGAGCAGCCATGCAAAACGTTTGAACTGTTAACAGTTCAAGCGTTTTGCATACCGAAACTGTTCAAGTAGTTTTGCAAATTGGTTAACTGTCATAAAAGTTTGGTATACACGGATGCAAAATGTTTAAATTTGCAGTGATTCACGCAGTAAAGTATATTCTTTACGATAAAAAACACCTGCTTTCTTATCACTATCGAAGTAATATTTTAGTTCCTAAGCAATAATAATTAATCGTAAGCGACACTATTGTTCATCACAACGCAGTTGTTCATCACAAACGACAATGTGCATTGACGCAAATTCAAACGACAAGGTAGTTTACAATTAACTAATTTTTCTTAATGGCAAACAACCATTTTCCGGTGTGTTGTTTAAAGCAGTTAGAGCAATGGTAAAACGCAAACGAGGAAAACGGTAACCTCTCAGGCGGAGGTAATTACATATAGTCGGGTATGAAATTGAGCAGCAAACTCGCTTTGAAAGCCACTTAATTTTTAAAAGCAACCAATGATCGCATGTCTCTGTAACAGCTCGACTTCTCCACAATGTACCACATCCTGAACGACAAAGGCATCGTTCTGCACGTGCTCACGGCAGCGGAGCTCCAGGTCTCCAAGGAATCCCTGGCCGGAAAGATTCTTGGTGAGTCAATATATTATCGCGTACTAGCTAGCACCGGCACTTCTAGAACAAGTCTGCAACTGCCGTGCAGTACACTGGTAACTCACGTTGTCGGACGAAAATTGAATGTCTAGCTTTAGTTTCTGATAGACTCAAGAAGAGTTTCATTGCACAACACTGGTGTCCCCTGGACACCATTTACGACTCTAGAGCATATTACGATTATAGTTTACTCCCCGGACGTTCATCCTCCACTTTCTCTTCCTCACACTTGCACGCACGTTATTCTCTTCTTCACACATGCACGCACGTTATTCTTTTCCTCACCCCTGCACGCACGCTATTCTCTTCCTCATGCCTGCACGCACGCTATTCTCTTCCTCACACCTGCACGCACGTTATTCTCTTCCTCATGCCAGCACGCACGCTATTCTCTTCCTCATGCCTGCACGCACGCTTATCTCTTCCTCATGCCTGCACGCACGCTATTCTCTTCCTCACACCTGCACGCACGTTATTCTCTTCCTCATGCCAGCACGCGCGCTATTCTCTTCCTCATGCCAGCACGCACGCTATTCTCTTCCTCACACCTGCACACACGTTATTCTCTTCCTCATGCCTGCACACACACTATTCTCTTCCTCACACCTGCACGCACGTTATTCTCTTCCTCACACTTGCACGCACGCTATTCTCTTCCACACACCAGCACGCACGCTATTCTCTTCCTCACGCCTGCACGCACGCTATTCTCTTCCTCACACCTGCACGCACGCTATTCTCTTCCTCACACCTGCACGCACGTTATTCTCTTCCTCACATCTGCACGCACGCTATTCTCTTCCTCACATCTGCACGCACGTTATTCTCTTCCTCACACCTGCACGCACGTTATTCTCTTCCTCACACCTGCACGCACGTTATTCTCTTCCTCACACCTGCACGCACGTTATTCTCTTCCTCACACCTGCACGCACGCTATTCTCTTCCTCGCACCTGCACGCACGTTATTCTCTTCCTCAACCTACACGCACGTTATTCTCTTCCTCACATCTGCACGCACGCTATTCTCTTCCTCACACCTGCTCGTACATTCTTTTCTTCACACCTGCGCGCACGCTATTCTCTTCCGCACACCTGCACGCACGCTACTCTCTTCCCTACACTTGCACGCACGCTATTCTCTTCCTCACACCTGCACGTACGTTATTCTCTTCCTCACACCTGTACGCACGCTATTCTCTCCCTCACACCTGCACGTACGTTATTCTTTTCCTTACACCTGCGCGCACACTATTCTCTTCCTCACACCTGCACGCACGTTATTCTTTTCCTCACACCTGCGCGCACACTATTCTCTTCCTCACACCTGCACGCACGCTATTCTCTCCCTCACACCTGCACGTACGTTATTCTTTTCCTTACACCTGCGCGCACACTATTCTCTTCCTCACATTTGCACGCACGTTATTCTTTTCCTCACACCTGCGCGCACACTATTCTCTTCCTCACACCTGCACTCACGTATTCTCTTCCTCATACCTGCACGCGCCATAGCATTATTTCATAGCCGCACTATTTTCCCTTCGACTATCCGACCCCACTAACTACACTGCGCCATCGCACAGGCATGGACCAAGACTCCGTGTACACGACCAAAGATGCCCGACCTAACGGAGTGCTTGTCGGCGACCGAACCCTGCGGCGGCAGGTGGCGGACCCTCGGGACGCCCTCGAGTACTGCAGCCCACTTGCTCTGCAAACCAACGGTAACACAGTTGCCCCCCCCCCTCACATTAGGATATTAGCCATCTGAAGCGTCTTACAGTCGCAACCCTGCTTGGGATACCGTCACCCGAAAAAAATATATATATTTTGTCCTAAAGCGAATAAACAGTGAGGTTAGTTGCCAACAATGATGAAGAAAGCAGCAGTTGAGGTTTGGATAGCTGTGGAGACTAGAGGCTACAAATCAAGATGCATGGGAATGCTAAGGGAAGCTGCATATATCATTAGTTGGAGTACAACGCTGGCCAGGAAAAAAGTGCATGCAAATATGAGATTGCCTACTTTTGTCATCGTCTACAACCTGGTATATTGTTTCTCCTACCGGTTTTCAAAGAATATCACAGGTAGCCCACAGTCGCTAACCTGGCTTAATTTCATCTATCTATTGTGTTCAAACGTGTCCAAAAATGGACAAATGAACGCATAAAACACATCATCCTTTATTAGCTTGTTTGTTCCCAATAATTTCCAAGCAACGTTAGGGATTGGTCTAGAATATCAAAGTTTTCATCTGTTATAGCGTGCCCTCCAAGTTGAAAATGATCTACAATTTTGCTTGCAATATTTGTCAGCCCTTGACCAGAGCGAAATGATAGACGTAAACATTTACGAATCCTCACTTTCATTTGCTTCCTTGGTCTCGCCAATACAAGAGGCAGTACATGAACCGCACTTGAATTTATAGATCACTGAGGTAGTAAGTGAAGGTAGAACAGTACTTTATATTTGCATTAGGAAATGCTTCTGATGAAAACTTAAAGAATTATTGTTTTACGAGATCCTAAAGAAATTGAAGTGTTTTTCAGCTCTTGTTACGTCAATTTATCAATCCTCGAATTTCGATTTCCGAAAGGAAAAAGCTATTGAATTTATTGAATCTGGGTGCAGGTACGATCTTCTCGAGCCAGTGGCTGAACCTGAGGCGCCGACGTAAGGTACAGCAGCTGGCGACTGCGCTGGGCAGGAGGGCTGCCATCACGGCGCGACCCACCCACGACCAGCAGTGCGTCTGCCTCCCCACTGCTGATGACTTTGTCAAGATGAAGTGCCACAGCGTGCGCTCAGATTGGGGCAACTTCTCTGTTGTTGTGAGTGTTGGCATGTAATATTGTGTGAGGTGACGTAGTGTGATCTTAGTTAGCAGGGATGCTGGAAAGCTGTTCATAATTTATGTACAGTGGGATAGCTACCTACGGACGTTATGCTTAAAACATTTAATGTTCCTGGAGAACATGAGCATTCGTCAATCTAGCGGTATCTTGAATAAGACACCAGTGTCAGTTTGGTCCTCATGATGTTGAATGTTACAAAAAACTATTCATGGTTAATGTTATCGTAACATCTATTAAATTTTTTGAGGGCGTCGCAGTTCTGCAGAGCTTTTACAGCGTTTCTCTTTGTGCCGAGTCTTAGTGAGGATCCCTACTCCCATGGTTTGCTGCGACCCTGAGGAAAGTAAAAAGGATATATGGTACCGTATGTTTAGCCAAGCGAAAGGCCTACGCATGACTACAGCAAATCGAGAAAATGAGTGAAGGGGCAGCAAAGAAAACGATAATCACTAAGGATGCGAAGTACGAAGGAAGCAAAAGCGGATGCGAAAGAAAATCATACAGTAAGCGCAGCTGTGACCGAAGTAACTACAGCTTCGCAAAAATTGATGTCAGTTGTTGTTCACTCTCATTTCAGTGCGAGTGAACAAAAGTTATTGCACGTTAAGTTTCAGTAGGCGATGGATAGATACAATAATTTAGGCCACAGGGAGAATACAGTGAAGCACGTCTGCAGTACTGTAATTTGACTATGACAACGAATGAGAGAATGGTTCCCCCATGAAGCGGGCAGTATTGCATCTCTTTCGGCCCTTGGTTCGAGCATTTCCTTGCGTAATTCGGTTCATATGTACAACCTGTTGTATAGCCCGTAGTGGGCACTTGCTGGCAGGCTCGGACTACGAGGCGAACGAGAAACATTAATTTGCTAATTATAGCTAATGCTCGTACTTGCGGTGAATGAGGCAGAAAATCAGCAACACGTGTTAGGTGGTCCAGCGAGCAAAGAAGAAGTCCAGGAAACCCTCAGCTAGTGAAGACGAAGCGCACTCAAGCAAGAATCTGAACTTTCCTAGTTGTTGAAGTAAGGAGTTACTGTGGCTATAATTCCAACTTAACGTCTTTGAATAGCATGCTCCATTAATCATCTTCGCAATTTAAAGCTACTCAGCATTGAGATATACCTGTACACTACCAATGGTGCTTTCTGTGGAATAGTATATAGATTGCAGTGGTTGCTATGACTTGAACAATTTCTCTGACAGTGTCAGAATATGCAAGGCGAAACAATGCTCGCGACTACGTAATAGTTACAACTACTAACTTTTCACCTTTAAGCTGCCGTAGACACCAGCCTTTAAAGTCTGCAACTGAATGAGAGCAAAATTGATTATGGAAAGTGCTTCTGCATGGCGAAGCAATCGGCGGCGCGTGCGTTACGAATGACTCATTTTGTGACGTCATCATGTGTACTGATGACTACAAGTCCTGATAGAGCTAAAGAGGTCATTTAATTTGTAGCATTTTCCATATCAAGCCTTGATCTTTATTGGAGGTTCACTCCATTCCAAGGATGAAACGTAACAGGTTAACGTACTGCCGAGCGCAGCGGACGCATGTCGGAGAGCGGTGCCGTCTCATGGTCAGTCGATCGTATAGCTGAGAAGTATTGATTTGCAAAGACGGTTCAGAAAACCATTATAAACTACACGGTCAAGAGCTTTGGTAAATTTATGATCAAGAGCAAGTGTCAATCCCCATTCATCAGAGGTATAAGGCCAGAAAATTGCGCATTTCCCAGGAAATTGTGGCGAAGTAACTCAAGTGATTCACGCTCGTATAGCAGTGGCGAGGCCATTTCACTGAAAGATTAACATAAAATTTTAAATTCTGTTAAAAGAAACTGCATTGTTAGGCAAGCTTAACCATTGGTGTTTCCATAAGTTACTATAATAATGATTTACAGTAAAAAGCTCAAAAATTTATTTTTCTCTAAAATAAAAAAGTACACGATATGCTACGGCTACAAAGTTTCCTTAGGAGAAAGCTCACTCAAAATATTAAACTCGATTCTGTACAACGAATACTCCACGATATCGCATAGGTCCATTTTTTTAGTGAAAGGCTGTTGCATCGGCGAATGACATAAAGTTAGAAGAATGTTTGATAGCCTACTTTGAAACGCATAAGAGTGCTAAAAGAAGCTTCAGCGGTCGTCAAGGTTTTGATTTCAACTTTGCCGATGCAAGAAGTGCATTGAACTTTAAGGCCGCCGTATGCATTTGCCATCGTTCTGCAACCTGGCCTTATTTTCGACTCTTTGTTTCCTTATAGCGTGACAGAAAATGGACTGATAAATGACAATCAATAAATAAACAGATATACACATCGGTTTTTATAATTTTGTAAACTTATTAAGAAACGTAAAAGTCTGTTGTTACGCATTTCCTTCAATTTATTGTTGCACGCAGTATTCAGCTAGTTACCCCTGGAATATCATTTTTTTTGTAATACAGTACCTCAAAACACGACCATACCTCATAACCCGTCGGTCCGCTTTACGTTCGTGTTATGAGGTCCGCCTCTAAATTTGCTTCCTTCCATTATCATACTCCTGTTAGCAATGCTTTATTTCCTTCTTCCTCTTCATTCCCCACTTGCTGTTCCCAAATGCGTTGACCTTGTGTGGGAACACCCTCGTCCAGGGGTTCCAGGTTGTTATCGCCATACTTTATCTTCCTTCTCTTTGTCATTTTGCAACTCCATAGTTTTGGCCGGGGAGGCTCGAACATCGTATGTATTTTGTCAGTGGCCAGGCTCTAGTTCAGTGATACCCGGACGGCGCGCCATGAGGTGTGCTGCGCCTCGGGAACTTATATAATTTGAATAGTATAGATTTCATTGCAGCACTCTCAAATTTTATGCGACTGTAGTGATATATTTGTAAATATTGCTGAGATACATTCTACTATCTCCGTACGAAGTGCAGCGAAACATTGTAATTCCTTCAAAGCTGTGCCGCGAATATGAAAAGTTTGGGTACGCTGCAGTCAAGTCATGAAAGAATTACAATACGAGGAATTGCGTCAGAAGGACTTGACTGTGCTGCAGCCCTTCATTGCAGGTTACGAACCGTCACTACGAATACATCCAACTATTACCGACATTTCAATAGTGAAACTTGATTAATTACGCTATAGTGATCGAATTATCTATTACAGGCGCCTTACTTCAATGAAGACACGCATGAAGATTACTTGGACACCCTGGATGACCTCGGCTACTGATAATCATCGCACCATAGGACAAATATCGAATTTAATATTAATTTCTCATGGTTTTGTTCCGTTTTAACTTAAGGGTTTTTTAAAGGTAATGTATTTTATTTCGTAGTTACTAATAAGAGGGTTAGTTTTAGCATAGCTTACAAGTTTTAGGAACTGAACTATTTCAAAGCACCTAGCACTCCAAGAAGGAAGGAAATGACTTGTAGTATGTTAATGCAGACGGTACAGCTTGTAGGGAAGCTTACCGCTTACCGAAGCTGGTAATCAGGAAAGAAATGGAACAACGGATCAATGGTTAGGTGGTGAGACCGGCTGCCCACTAACAACTTTCGTTGCCGCTAGCAGCTTAGAGGCAACTCAACTAATCCGTGTACGTAGCCACGGCACGGCTTCAGCTTGCACAAAATTTAACTGCTTCAAAAAATTCTAACATTTCAGTCGCTACTGCAATTCTTACACCTTAGCGAGTGGCAATGTTGAACTTTCAACGATCGCTCTTAATTACGAGCGGTTTGGGTTCACAATGATTGATATTTCAAGAATTACAGCACGATGTTAATAGACGTCATGCTGAAGTCACGGCCACGGCTGCGCAGCCGGATAAGCTATGTTGCGTCTAGGCTGCTAGCGGCAACGAAAGTTGTTAGTGGCAACCGGCCTAATGCATAACCAGGACCTTATTACAAGAGCTAACACGTACAGTCCGCCACACAGCACGAGCAAAACGTCCTCCAAACATAGAGGTGCAGTAGGAACAAACACTTCTCGAAAGAAATTTAGTGTCATTTAAGTCGGGCAGGCGGCTCGATAACAAGTTTTTCCTCGAATGTCTTTTGAATATGATTGCAAAGTGAATAAACACAGCAAGTCTTTGGGTGCCATAGCTACTGATACTACCAGCGCGAACTGGTGGTTGCGGCGCGTTGAGTTGATTTATTATTTATTTTTTTATTTAACATTTCTTTCTCCACAGGCTGGAGGTGTTCTTGGATTATTATATTACAGCTTACATTAAAAATTTTGTGTAGATGCATTTCTTAGTAATATTACAGCTATATATTCACAACCTAATCTACATGGCTCCGTGCCATCACATACTAAACGAGTTAACTGGACTGGCTCCGCAATATTTATTTATTTATTTAATTATTTATTTATTTAACATGTATTTCTCCACTGATGGATGAAGTTGCGGTGAACGCGCGAGACTGAAGGATGAAGCATATACGTTTTCTGAACGCGGTGCATCATTCAAGTTCAGTAAACAGAACCCATCATTACTGAATTTATCCGCTGTGACGTTCACAGATCATGAGCAAGTTGACAAAAAATGCTTTTCGTCGTCACTAAGAATCGCTGTAATCCCGCTTTACTCTACAGAGCCCAAAACTGTTGTCAGAACTCGGGCGCCATGTTTCTTGTGCCAAGCCAGCTGATAGCTGTGCGTTGATTTAACTTGTAAGATTCACCAGGCTCTAAATATTCTAGTAATAGGCTGCTCTGCTTCAAATCAGGCTATAAGACTGTGCGATACGAATCCGGCTTCAAACAGACGCAAAATATAAAAAAAAATTTAAAGAAACGATGTTGTCATAACTTAACGCTGGCGCCATTCATTTCAACGAGACAAGCTTCTACATGTAGACAGCGACAAAAAGAAAAAGACGCACAGATCGTGTTTCTTTACCTGATTGAACGCATTGGTAGGAATGACGTGTGCACTCGCCCCTAGAGCTACGCGCTTACGCTAAGCCTGCTGAAAACTTTATTTTTCGGAGCCAGGTTGAGCTTATGGAAGTCTTATGGGCAGCCGATAGAGGATCAGTGCCTGAAACTTAATTCGACGAATCGAAGTCAGCTCACCTGCATCAAGTTTCGAACAAGTCAGGCCTTAAAGGCTTAATTTTTGGCGCCCAGCCGACCATGCCCTAAGTTAAGGCTTGAGCAAATGGTTAGTCACAACACGCGATTGTTCGAGTCGCTCCGAGCCAAGCCCACTCGACTACTCGAGGCGCTCCAAGCCAAGCCTACTTGAGTCGCTCCGAGCCAAGCCTACTCGACTACTCGAGTCGCTCCGAGCCAAGGCTGCTCGACTTGACTTATCCAAACTTCTTACGGTGGCTCTGGCTTCGACCCACTCATTCGAATTGTCAGGCGTTGACTCTTAATCGATTGCCTGAGAGACTTCCAAGAACTCAATCTTCGTAAAATGAAGTTTTCAGTCTGTCCATCATAATCGGGTGGCTTGTAATACCTACAACACTATTTCAATCGAAGCTAAAGTCAATGTCTGCACTTTCTACCTAGTCAAGTCTAGTGAGGAGAGGTTATATCGACTTTCTCGATGCAAGCGAATATAAAGTGAAGCTGAACCTATGTAGGCCATCTGTCTATTCAACACATCCGGGACCTCGGGCAGCAGTATAGGCCTCGCCACTTCTAATCGTGTTGCAGGTACCAAGAGTAGCCAAAGTGCACTGGCGACGGCTGAAGACTCAAGTTTGCGAAACATTAGTGCGGTTTGGGAAGTTTCAGAGTAGTCAATTAGAGTTCAGCCCTTGAAATACGAATCGATGCAGCGAAACAAGTGCCCTCACCTGACGTTTCGGACAAGTCAAAGCTCGAAAGCTTGATTTAGACGCCTAGTAACTGACGCCCTAAATTTGTCTCCTTCCGGCCATTGCAAGGGCACGCGGGGAGAAGTGCTTCAGGAATGATGAGGGGTCCGTGCACTCAATTTGAGGAGGCAGCATTTGGAAGTACAAAACTGGATACATTCACTTTATTGGAAGTTTCAAGATAATTTTGTTCTCCATTGTTATTAGTCTCATTTGTCCTAATACTTCTTAGTATTTGTCTTGTTAAAGAAACGTTGGAGTGTACTGTCAAGGAGTTTGATTGAGCGTTACCAGACTAGACAGGTCACTGCATGGTTATGAAGTTTTTTATATTAGTAAAATTGCAGATTCATCTGAGGTGAATTATTCACATCTAATGATATTTTTTGGTAAGATCCATTAACAGATTAACAAAGGACTCACTCTGTTCCCTAAATACCATGTCTATGTAGATGAACGCGTCACACAGCCAGGAAAAATTGAATGTAGATTATGGTAGTCTTGAAGTGAGGTTATTGCTCGGTTGTAGCTGGGTAGCCTCCAGAGGGTGAAACTTTGCATCCTTTTTATCATTATTATTCAGTGATAACATCCATCTTTGTGTCAGCTGTTGTAGAGAAGAAACTCGTATGTGTTAACGTATGTTATCAGTTGGCGATTATCATTGATTTTCAGGCCATTAAAGGTGGCTATAAAATTTACATCTTTTTCTCAAATACGGAAATTCTATGAAAAAAATGAGGCGTCGTCAATGCAATGTCTATTATGCAATAAAATCGTCTTTTGTTGGACCAAGTTTGATCTTATCCTTAGCAAGTCCTTCGGCAGTTCATTCCGTCGTGCCCACTTCTGAGGCTTCTCTTTACATACTCCTACTAATGATGTTTCATTATGATCTTCCTCTCGTGAAGGGCAAGTTACGGTTGCTCGGAGTGTCTGTGTTAATATTCAAGTGGCTTGAGTTATATCTCAGTGACAGGTGTCAGCAGGAGGCGAAGAGCGTAGCGGAAGGCTCACGAGAAGGCCTAGTTTCTACCCACCCCAAAATCGGCTAGTGCGGTAGGGTAAATGAACATTCACTGTTTTACTATTAGGTACACTGCTGAGTAATGTTCAGTGTAAACAAATGGCCGGGGTGAATCTTTATCTTTGCTGTTCAGTGCAGTAGTCCGCCGGTTAACTGAATCGCACTTCCAAACTTTAATTCAACGTAACTTTTAGATTAGACATTTTCGGACATGTATCGATAGATTAAAATATGCTTATTTTACTGTAAGGAACGTAAAGTATTATTTTGTTCAAAGAATTCAGAGTCACGCGGCATATATATACTGTATATCGGAAGAAAAACAGCAACACAGATCCACTTGGACATTTCAGAGAACAATACCACCTAATTAAAATTTCTGTATTTTCGGCACTGAAGGGGAGGAGTTTTTTTTTTTTTGGGAATAACTTTGGGTAAGAAAGCTAAATACTCGGAAACTCTTCGGAGTTATCCTAAAAATATATGAAGAAATAATGGGTAGAATAGAGACATGCCCACTGTTTAGTTTCATCGAATCTGAAGCTGTACTCACTGCTGCCGAAGATTAACCTGCTTCACCGAATATATCAGCCTAACAAATGAGTAGCAATTACCCAAATCATATAATAAAGAAATGATTATGCCAAGTATAAATTTATACATAAACGTATTTATACATATACACACACAAGGCATATCTATGCGTTTCTAGCTGCATCCAACAGGCCAGGACTCACCAGGTGGCACTATCGTCTCTCACGACGATTTAGCGTTCACGTAAGCTTTCCAGGCGCGCGCCACCACTAAAATAAACACTAACTAGGCAAACCTAACCTAGCCTAACCTACCCTTACCTAACCTAACCTCCTTTTCTAACCTCCTAACCTAACCTTACCTAACCCAACCTAACCCTCTCTAACTTTCCTAACCTTACCCAACGTTACCTAATGTTACCTAACGTTATCCAACATTACCTAACCTAACCCAACTTAATCAGCGATACAGCGAGCAACGCGACGCACCAACTTGAACGCCGCTCACGCGCACACGATCTGCGCACACAAACTCGCACGCATCTCCGTCGTGAGAGACGATAGCGCCACCCGGTCGTTCCCTCGCCACGTGCAAGAGTGTCACTTAAACGATGTACAAATGTAAAGCTTAACAAAGTCAAATGCTGATTTTAGCGTGAAGAGGAAAAGTCGGCTAACACGTAGCCAGAGTCACTGTCGTTAGCAGGTTACCGCGCAATATTGAAAGATATTCCACCACCCTGCATGCACAGAATTGTACACAGCACTCTTTGGCATTTTGCACTGTGTAATGTAGTGGTGGCCTGAGCTGTTCGTGTCATGTATAAGCTGATGTGCAGAACTAAAGATTCATACTGTAGCTTGTTCTTCGGTGAATGTTGATGGGGACCGTACTGGCAAAAAAAATTTATCAAAATCCTTTTCTTTTTACTCAAGAGTAGCTATGCATCAGATTTACACGCACTCGAAATTTTAGGCCGCCAGTGTAATCCTAAGATTGTGAAATAGGGGGCTGGGGCGAGGGGGGGTTGAGGTTTTTTGTAACACATATTTTATTTCAAAAACTTTTTCATTATGCACCCGATCATCATGAAACTTGCCAGAAAGATGCAAAATCAAAAATAAATGGGGTTTTACTCATCTATTTTTCTCTATTTTCACCATAGAAAACAAGTTATTTAAAGAAAACGTTTTTTCCCGCAAAAAAAAAATTTTTCGAATAACTCATTTTCTATGGCAAAAATGGGAAATATTACATGAGTCTAACCCACATTCTTTTTCGATTTTACATACTTGTACAAAGTTTCATCCAAATCGGAACATAAATAACGAAACCAAATTTGAACCTGTTGGCGGAAATTATTCAAGTCAAATTCGTGAAAACAACTTTTGAAAGAAATGGGTAATCATTTTTATTCCGATTTAAATGAAACTCAGTACACCTATGTAAAATCGGAAAAGAATGTGAGTTAGACTCGTGTACTGTTTCCCATTTTTCACCATAGAAAACGAGCTATTCAATGACAACGAGAATTTGGCCCCTCCGCCTCCCCTGAAAAGTTTTTTTTTTTTTTCATTTCAAAATGCATCTCCTACAGTTTCTGAGCCACGGAGATGTTTTAGTATCAGACAAAGCGGAGTTTAATCCTCCATCAAGGAATCTGTCGGTGGTTTCGATTTTCGAATTAGTAAATTCTTTGGCATGAGTTTTTTTTTTTAATAACTTACACAAAAAATCACATTTCTTGAAAATTGCAAAAACTATACTGAATATCAAAACCTCCGGCAGATTCCTTCATAGGGTAACAAATTTCACTACTTTCGCACCATAAAGCAGCTCTCTAACTCCAAAACCGTAGGAGGAGATGCATTTTCCCTTAACCCTATTTTTTGTATATTTTTTACTAACTAATTTTCCATGCAAGAAAATATAAAAACATGCGAATAAAAACAGTTTCTTTATCGATTTTACATACATGTGCCAAGTTTCAGCCAAATCGGTTGATAAATGAAAAAGTTTTTTTTTTTTGTCAGTACGGTCCCCTTAATATAAATAAAAACGTAGTGTTACAACGTAGCTCAAACGAAGCTAATGTAGTGTCCAATTTAGCGGATGTTATATTTCTGATAAGATATAGCATACTAGCTAGCATTAACGGGTGCTTATCGAAAACAACAAAAAAAGGACCAATGTGTATATATCTGTTTACTTATTTGCTTATTTATTCATCTGTCAATTTTCTGTAATGCTTTAAGAAAACTGATAAGACGAAATTAGGTCAGATTGGAGGCTGTGTTCATCCTATCGTACTTCATTGAAAACTGATAGCTAGAAAATTGACTAGATTTCTGATGATGGAAAAAACATATCTGGATAAAGTTCTTGCTTTACTAACGTTGAAATTCAATCAATGACGATGCATACAACGTCTTTTAGCACTCTCAAGGATCGTGATGTGCACTCTCCTCTGAGTTTTCCTTCATCCAAACTTCAGCTGCTCTAAGTTCATGATGATACTCTAGGGACTGTCATTAACTGCAAATGGTAAGATATTTTTCGCGGTCTGCAGCGAGGTAAAGAAGACGAGAATAATTTTTTCCAGTTTGGGTTATTCCTTCAACAGAACAACGTTTAGCTTGAGCAGAAAAAAAT
>LQNS02276867.1:3730871-3741249 GCA_001587735.2 Parhyale hawaiensis
TTTACATATGTGTACCAAGTTTTATTCAAATCGGAACAATAATCATAACCCTTTTCTTTCATCGAATTCCGCCATGAAAGTTCCCGCCAAGGGGTTCAAATTTGGTTTCTTTATTTGCGTTCCGATTTGGATAAAACTTGGTACAGATATGCAAAATCGAAATATAATGTGGGTTAGACCCATGTACTTTTTCCCATTTTCGCCATAGGAAACGAGTTACTCAAAGAAAAAGGCTTTTTGGCAGGAAAAACTATTATCTTTGAAAAACTTGTTTTCCATGACGAAAATGGAAGAAAGTACATGAGTCAAATCCCATTTATATTTTTTTTTATTCGACATCTTTCTGCGAAGCTTCATGAAGATCGGGCGAGTTATAAAAAGTTTTTTAAGTCAGAATTCAAGTGTTACAAAAACAACCCCCCCCCCCGTGTCCCCAGCCCCTATTTCACCCCCTGACGGTTACACTGACAGCCTAAAATTTCGCCTGCGTGCCCTTCTGACGCATAGCTACAGCTTAGTGAAAAAAATGGATTTTAAAAATTTCAAGGTTTTCTGTGGGGACCCTCTCCCTAAGAACTGGAAAGTTGCACTTGTGAATTTTAATTTTTGCATTATGCCGAACAATTATATGATGAATAAATTTGTATGTTTATTATCCAGCTGTGTCAAACACCTAATGTCATTAAATGTTAGACTTTCTGTAGTATGCAAGTATCATTTCATCTGACCTTGCACCAAAACACCAAAATTCCAACAACTAGAGCACTCTGAGAGCGCCAAGCGAGGCAACGGTGGCAAAAAATTCGAATTGGCTCTGAAACCATAATTTTCTTTTTATACACTCCAAAATCTAATTATTTCTGTCTTTTGATAGTAATAACAGCTTGTGCAATTTTCTTGAAGTTCCGTCCATAACTTTTTGAGTTATAATGCTAGCAAACGCTATGACAAGCATGAGTCAAACATACAAACGAACACACCAATCTGCACCAAAATTTATTCATTCGTGTCTTTTAACATTACTAACAATCCCTATGAATTTCATAAATATCCAATTTATTATTCTTTATTTATTGTGCTAACAAGCATAAAATTTAAAATAGTGACAAACGAACGAATAAACGGATCATTATCAAAATTCGGTCATTCACTCTTTGTTATATAATCAACTAATGCTAATTTCATCAAGATCCATCCATAACGTTTTGAGTTATGGCATTGCAAAAATGGGGCAGACAAACAAACAAACGGATGGATATATCTTCACCAAAAGTTAATCATCAGTTTCTCCTAACATACCTAACAGTTCATAACTTCTTGAGTTATCTAGGTGACAGACAGACGCACAAACAGACACACAGACAAACACCACGAAAACATAACCCCCTTGGCGGAGGTAATTAGGACCCAAGGGGGTCCACAAAAATCCCCCTTGGATACGGCAATGTCTTTAATGGAATGCAGTTCTTGCTCGGCCAACTTTGAAATCGAAACAACAAAGTTACTTACAGTGTCTTAGCGCTGTCATTGATTTCTAAATTTTTTCTATTCAGTGAAAGTATATTTTTCACCACTTGTAAATTCAGAGGCGATCAACTGAGCACAGGCGAAGTGATTTTTCACGGCTTGCATTTTTCCTTTGACGAAACAGTTTTCGCTTCAACCTAAGAAAATCGATATCATATGGGAGACACGAAACGCGGGGGCAGGGGGCATTAATTAAATTCAGTAAAGCTGTGCTACTTTCTAATATGAGCTCAATTATTTTTCTCGAGTGTCATCTAAGATGAGAAATGATTGTGCTGCTTAGATGAATTGAAATCTATAACACTTATCTCTTATGACAATTTGAGTGGGCCGTTGTAGTGTAGTATTAAAATACACCAGACTGGCGACGTGAGAACGGAGGAAACTCCATAAGGTTATCACAGTCCAGTAAGAGAAAAAGAGACTTTAAAGAGCTCAGAATCAGTCTGCAAGTTGCCTAAAGCTGTCAATGCCCGCACCTTCACCATCCTCCCACCTGATGAGCTGAGGTTACAGCGAAACGTGTCGTGGGTAATAAAATTTCAACTAAATGATTTGCTTCTTATCTAATTACCTCCGCCAATAAAGTTATGTTTTCGTCGGGTTTGTTTGCTTGTCTGTTCGTCTGTCACCAAGATAACTCAAAAGATTTTGACGAAATTTACAGGGATCGTTGGGTATGTTAGGAGGAACAGATTATTAACTTCTGGTGAAGATCTGTTCATGCGTTTGTTTGTTTGCCTCATTTTTTTCAATGCTCTAACTCAAAAATTAATGGACGGATTTTGATAAAATTTACACGAGTTATTAGGTATAATACGATGAGTAAATGATTAAATTTTTGTGATGATCTGTTTGTTCGTTCGTATGTTTGTTGTTGTATTTGATTTTATCGCTTAGAATAGAGGACGTCTTGGTAATTCTTATTCCATGATGTTAAATAAAAACTTCTTGAAGACAATATTTTTAAAAATATTGTCTTGAAGAGGTTTTTATTTAACATTATGGAATAAAAATTTGATTTTATGTTTGTTAGCGCAATAACTCAAAAAGTTTCAAGTGAAGCTTTATTAAACTTACAGGATTTGTTAAAAATGTTAGAGACATGAATAACAATATTTTGGTGCAGATCGGCTGATTCGTTTTAATGTTTGAGTTTGAGTTTTGTTTGTCGTAATATTTGTTACGCAATAACTCAAAAAGTTTTGATAGATCTTTATCAAATTTGTAGGAGTTGATAGAGTGTTAAAAGACATAAATGATTAAATTTTGGTGCAGTTCGGTTGGTCCGTTTGTATGTTTGACTTATGTTTGTCATAATTCTTTTAGCAGCATAACTCAAACAGTTGTGAAAAAATTTTAAAAAAATGAAAAAGCTGTGTTAATACTTCTGAAAGGCATAAATGAATAGATTTTAGAGTTGATACAAAAGAAACCATGGTTTCAGAGCCAATTTGAATTTTACGTTGCCGTTGCCTTACTTGGCGGAGGTATGCGCTCACAGAATGCTCCTGTTCTTCAGTATGTATGCCATCTACAACCAGAATTTAATACTTTGAAGCCATGGCAAAAGACAGAAACTACAATTATGAGCAGCAGGATGCTACAAATATTTTATAGGGACGCTGCATAACGTAGAGCTACTAACATCTCAAGATACCGACCATCGCATCTAAATCCTATGCTCTTGATAATTGTAAGAAGACAACTTCAACTATTGGTTTCGAGCTACTCAAGTTCTGCTGTGAGGATGCATCGCTTCTCCTTTTCGACAAGCATTGTATGTTCCTGCCGTTCTAGATCGTTGCGAGATATCTACGTATATTTGCAGTCTGCACTTCCGAGTCGAATTTAGTTTGTTATGTTTACGCCAGCTATAGGATTCGTAACCATTATGGAGTCTACCATGCACATGCGCCACCAATTGAAATCCGTATAGGTTGTAAACTGTCACTTTCAGCACTTCTGTGTGTCTGTACTTGGTGCAGTAGCTGAAGTGAACAGGATGGACCTAGTTTAAGAAACGACAAGACATGTGTATTAGAGAAAATGTTATTTATAGCTTTCGTGAAACCGGTATCATATTTACACCATTATGTAATAACCGCTGAAATTTTCAAGGTGCCTACGAAATATTCTTCATCAGCTTCGATCCTCCCACCTGATGAGCTGAGGTTACAGCACATTAGTCTGTGGTTACAGTGAAAGGCGTCCTGGGTAACAAAATTTCAACTAAATTATTTGCATCTGAACTAAGGAACATTGAATTTATCGATTTTAAATATACTGCTCATTACACTGTTTTTGGGTAAAGAATTATTAAATCAAAGTATTGTTTGTATTGAATTTGTATCACTTCTTTGAGCAGGACCGACAAGTATACGGCTGGGAATGACTGTTAGCCCAGAAGCATTAAGCTGCGGTACACTGTCCGCTGTATAAAAAGTTTTATCGACTTGTCTTTTGCTTTCATCCTTAATTATAACAGGACCGTAAATACCAGATCTAATCCCCTACATCCTATTGTTTGAGGTCTCACATATCATAATACGTACTATGCATGTTACGTAATATTTTCAACGAAAGAATGTATAAAAGCATCAATAAAATGTCACAAAAAATAGAAAAAAAATTTGCAAACATGAACTTTGCAACACCAATACGCGCTTATAATAATTATTAGTCCCGCCATGAATGCCGCTTCGGTTAACGTTATCGATGTTGCAGTGCAATGCTCTGGGAAATTGAAAGAATAGTTGCTTCATACTCGTGCTTGTTATTAACGTCTATTTGACGGTAATAAAATTAAGAGCTGCACAATGCCTATCATATTCCTAAACTTAAGTAGCTCTCCTGCGATGCAACTCACGCGGCACAGCGATTTTATTGGGTTCACACCACCATATTGCCGCGGTAGCCATAAAAACCTAAATTAATTGCACTTGGATATGCACCAGTTAATATGAGTTGAGCATTCTTACGGTAAGATATTTCAGGCTAAAATTGGAGGGCTAATACGAGAACTACAGCAACGCCTTAGCGATAATCTAAGGCGTCACTGAACTAGATATATCAGCTCTCCAATTGTTAAGTGCAACACTGCCTCTTCAAATGAACGTTTTTTATGAGGCAACTGTTGAAGATTCTATACACTTAAGTAGCAAATTAAGCACTTATCACGCTGCTTCGTACGCAGCTATAGATTAATGAACTGCAGGTGTTAAGTTTACGGCCTTGAGGATGTTATTTGTGGTATATTTGAGTTAGCAATAATAAATGCATTCAATGATAAATATTCCAAGCATATGAAATGTTAGGCAAGGGTACTCAGTGGATTAGTATTGTCACATTTTAATGGATTTTTATAACGAAAATAAATGATAGATTTTGAAAATTAAGCTCCTACAAACTGCATGACGTCAGTATCCAGGGTCAGTATACTTACGGTGTGAGCGTACGGGGCGCGCCCTACAAGGCTCGGGTGCAGCGCCTTGCTTAGCTCCAGAGCTGCTCCCCAGGTCATATCTGAGCAGCAGATATTGTCGCAATGCCAACTTTTGACACTTCAGCAGTTGGACAACTATTTCTTAACAGCTGAATTTTACGAGTACTTCATATAAGACCGTAGTACCTTCTTCATGACGAAATTCGATCCTTTACAATAAGTCATATATACACAACCCGCTTCAAGCACAATGAACTATTAAACATCCCCAAAATCTGTACTGCTAAATATAAAAGTTCGTTTTACTCTCTATCGGTAAAGCTATGGACTTCTTTGCGGTTGTTTCTTCGGTAAGCATCAGATATTCTTCTCTTTAAAAATTGCTGAAGCAGTTCTTCTTAACTCAAAAAAATACATAGGCTAGTTGTTTTTATCGCTGATATTTTGCCCATGTTGATGTGGACTCGCCTTAACCTCCTGATACTAGCAGCCCAAACAGTTACGAACTATTAAATGGGCTTAAAACTGTTACCACGGAAGACTTATATTCTTTGTCTTTGTTGCATTATATTTGCATTGATTATGTTAAACCGTGTTTATATTGTTTCAGTTTCAATAAAATATTATTATTTTTCATTCTACGCACATATTTCAACCATATATAGAAAAAAATTGAATAAAACGATTTTCAGGAGTGACAAACACCTCAAAACTCCTTCGTTTTCGAAAAATGTCGACCTGAAATACTTTTAGATTCTTCTTTTTGTATACTAAAGCGCGCGCCAGCAGCCTGCCTAAGAAGTATGATTTTACTCGATGGCTGAATTGTAAGCCTATTTCTACGGAAAACCTTCAGCATAAATACACACATAAATTAAAGATTTCGCAATGCTTCACTGGTAAAATCACAAAATTAAACTAAGTGAAACAGATGAAACACATAGTTCAATTTCACGATTATAGCAGTGCAGCCGTAGACCACACCATGCATTGACTGGACACGTACTCTCCCGTAACAGATTGCGGTCCCGCAATTGGGCCTGACTGCACAGTACCCCAGACGCATTTGTACTCGTTCTCCAATTACTTTTTCATGATTTGTTTAGGCTATATGACTTAATTGTTTTACATTCAGTAATGACTGGCAAATTGTACACACTTAGAACTTTTATGAGCAAAAAATTGACAAAAATATTATGGCTTTAAGTTTAATTACGTTCAGCAATTGTTTATGACATCCTTTCATATTTACAGTAGTATAAATTTATTTCCCGACGCTTTCTCAAAGAAAAGGGTGTTATTTAGCTGGTCATAGACCACACGCTATTTGAAGGTCCACTCCTGTCCGTACTGGAAACCATCAGCAGCTGCTTTGCTTCTTTGACGAATATTCAACACCCAAGCAAAGTCAATTTAGGTGTTACGTATTTCAGTTATATTTTCAGTAGCGCCTTTGAATTTATCGTGCCTGTTTCTGCGGCCGAGCTCAATTTAACTTCCGTATCACAGATACAATCGAATTAGATCTTCAACCCTCGAATTTCTTTCTATCGTAAAGAGAATAAATGTGTGCAAACAAGGCACAAGTGAATAAGCAAGCAAGGTTTACAGACTTTTACCATAATATTTATAGATATTGTAGAACAGAAGCTTCTAAAATTCATGGAATGCTCGATTTGTAAGAAAATGCCACGTAAACATCTAATGGAGTTGTCAAGTAAATTCATTTGGTATATGTGTTGCGCGCGTTTGGTGGATTTGCGCGATCGATCGATCGGGCAAATCCACCAAACGCGCACAACATATGCACTTAGCGACGAAATTCTTGTTACCGGTAGAACTGGAAGTTGTGCATTTGGCAGCAGCATTCATTCAATTGCTGCGGACTGCAGTCTGTTATTCGACTGCACTCGACTGCTGCAGTTATTTATATGAAATTTGCATGAGTTGTTCACCTACCGATTTATCACTAAGAGTAAATGATCAATTTTTTATGATCTATTTGTTTGTTTATCACCCGCGAGCAAAGAAAAAACTGGGGGTAATGTTTTCGTTGAAGATTTAAGGATATATATTTGTGTATAAGCATTGTATTTTCTTGCCGATCTTCAACGTTGCGAGAAATCTATATTTGCAGTTGCACTTCCGAGTCGAATTTTGGACTAAAGTTTGTTGTGTTTACGCCAGCTGTAGGATTCGTAACTATTATGGAGTCTACCATGNCGTACAGGTTGTAAACTGTCGCTTTCGGCACCTCTGTGTGTCTGTACTTAGTGCAGTAGCTGAAATGAACAGGATGGACTTAGTTTAAAAAACGACAAAACATTTGTATTAGAGAAAAATTCATTTATATATTTCCTCACACCGGTATCATATATACCATCTTTATGTGATAACCGCTAAAATTTTCAAGATTTCAACGAATTATTCAACATCTTCGATCCTCCCACCTGATGAGCTGAGGTTACACCGAAACGCGTCGTAGGTAATAAAAATTTCAACTATATTATTTGCTTTTGATCTAATTCTTAAATATAAATATTTGTAGGTTTGTCTCTCAACTCAAAAAGTAGTAGAGGGAGTTGAGCAACGTTAATATTTTTTTGCAAGGAGTCGGGTGGGTTGACCTAGGTGTGACCAAAGTTAAAAAACTATGATTAGCTGGCCATAGAAAATGACGGTGATGAATTTTGACGTTTCTCCACCAAATAAGAGGCAGAAAGAGTTAAGTCACAATAACACTGTAATAACTTTTTTTTTTGTAGCCAGGTGGGTTGACTGAGATTTTGATTTAATTTAGGCAACCATGAAGTGATGAGACCTAGTCAACCATTAAATGATATAATGTTGGCAATCATGAAGTGATGTAACGTGGGCTCACTTGAAGTGATGTTACGTAGACCCATGAAGTGAAATAACGTGAGCACCCATGAAGCGATTTAACTCAGGCAACTAAAAAGTGTTGCAACATGGGAAACCATGAAGTGATACAACGACAGCAACCACGAAATGGCGTAATATTCATAGGCAGTTAGGTGAAATGATATTGACACTCATGATGTGCAGCTTTAGATGATTCCAGTAATGAAGGGTTGTATCAGCCCTAAACTGTTGTGTTTTAATATCATTTACTCCGATTACTCGCTCTCTTGGTATCTTTATCTCATACTTCAATATCTATTTTCAGTTCATTGCTGCCAATGTAGCATTACTGTGGTTTTAATTCATTTTTTTAACATTACGGGTTTTCTTAATCTCATTTTTGTTGCGACTTTTGGGATGAAGTCTGCCGCAAGCTCTACATACATCAGTTTCTGAGGTTATTGTTTCAAATCCGTCATTGAAAAAAATAATCAAATGAATGTGATATTAAAGTACATTACTAGTGGCATCTATAAGCCTATTTTTTTCTATGAAACTTTATTATTCCTAGAAGTTATGATGAATTTTCGATTTTTCTTGGAGTCCGAAAGTATGATATGTATCACCTAGTGAAGATATATGATTGTAAATTTAAATTCTCTGTTCTGCAACGCATTCATTATGGTACGACGACGAAATTAATCTTTGTTTGAAGTCTCTATGATTATTAGAACTCATTTTATTTACACGTACGTAAATGGCCTCCAGACCCAATTGCGAGAAGCCCGATTTTAGTGTCCAGATTATGTATGGTGTGGTCTATGAGTGAAGCATTTTGCTTTCATTTGTTGACGGAAAAAAAGCTAATTCTATGGGATAATAAAGTACAGTACATGTAGTAAGTATGGGCCCATTTCTCTCTAAAATTCTAATATTGCTAGTTATGATAAATTTTTTACCACCTATTCCTGGAGTCCGAAGATATGATATTTATCTTATAATTATATGTAATGATGAATTTTTGGTCTTCCAGCTCTATAACATATTTCTCAACTTACGACAAAGAAACTAATTTTTGTTTCAGGTCTCTGCAATTTTTCTAACTCATCAACGCTTAGGTAAAGCGGCCTCCAAGTCCACTTGCGAAAAGCCCTATTTCAGTGGGCATTCGAGGTATTGTGTAGTCTTTGGTGTCAGTTATTCGAAAAGCGTGAACTTTTATCGATTACCACATTAGTTTGTGAGGGGTGAGGTCACTGTTTTAAGAGATGAGTGTTCCTCAAAGTAGTTGTTTGTGGTATAAACATCCACGGGATAATTGTTCTAATACCGTCAAAAATGCCATTGCATTTGTTGTGTGTGTGTGTGTGTGTGTGTGTGTGTGTGTGTGTGTGTGTGTGTGTGTGTGTGTGTGTGTGTGTGTGTGTGTGTGTGTGTGTGTGTGGGTGTGTGTGTGTGTGTGTGTGTGTGTGTGTGTGTGTGTGTGTGTTTGAACACTGGAGAAAAATAACAGCATGTAGTGAACGCTAAACTTACCTGCTGGTGACGTTGGCATTGCCTGCAAACACATGAATGTAAAGTTAAATTCGCTATTCAGGGACCCACGTCATCACAGGCTCTGAAGTGCAGCAACGGGCTATCGCTGTGACATTCCCTTATCTCGCTGTCATTTCTTCTCCCGCTGTCGCCTCGGCTGCATCTGCAGAAAGCAACAGCAAGGTACGCGTTTAGGATAGACTTCTTTGCCGCAGGTTTACGTATGTTTTGTGACCGAGTTCAACGTATAACAGCGGCCTTAGGAATAGTGCTGACTCACATCTGTCTGGTGACGTTAGTGTACAAGGTATCTAATAAATTATACTGTTTATCGTAGTCTGGCAAAAAGCAGCAAAACAATAGAACTTTATTATCGGATGATAATCACCCGGCACTAAAGAAGTGTGGCTCAAAATGAAACACTTGGCAACGCTCGGCACTGTGCTTGGTTGTAACTCTCAACATCATCGGTTCCCACCTTTTTGTCCCGTTCCCTTTACCAGATACTTTTCACTTGTAGTCTCCTACAACAAGATAGGTGAAGTCAGCAAAATAAGTGAAAGATTTTTGCCCAACATAAAAAGAATATATTCATGGAAAGTGCCATCTTTTGTTATACTGAGTGAGCTGTAGGAACATTTATATGAAATTAGAAAATATTCCGTTCTGTACTTCTTTATTTAAGTAAAAATAAACATGAGAAAGTTATGCTAATATTGTAGGTTTTGTACGCAAGAACTAACTTTACAATACTTGCCATATTTTTTAGCCTGCAAGCCCATATATGACTAATAAAAGCACAAAACCTGTATGAATAAAACACATGTATGAAGATATGTATGGATAAAAATTACTTGCATGAAAAAGAAACAGTCTTCTGCTTGCTCTTGCCACAGCAAGCTACTGGTGTTATGGCTCCGTTCTTTGTGACGCCAACCATTCGATTGTGCCCGCTTGCGAGCTTTGAAAGTACCCAAACAGGTGCATGAACAGTCTATGATTCTTATT
>LQNS02276867.1:3763142-3775002 GCA_001587735.2 Parhyale hawaiensis
TTTGTTTCTGAGCGAACACAGAGTGTGTCTGTTGACGGCATCTTGAGTGCCTCAGTCGCGGTGGTGTCTGGTGTCCCTCAGGGCAGTGTGCTTGGCCCGCTGTTGTTCGTTCTCTATACTAGTGACATGTTGTCTTCGCTTGAAAACACAATGATCAACTATGCCGACGATTCAACTTTGATAGCTGTTATACCTGCTCCTCGCTTGCGTGATGCTGTCGCTCACGCTCTGAATAGGGATTTGGCGCGCATTAGTGCATGGTGCTCGGCCTGGAGTATGAAGCTGCATGCCAGTAAGACCAAGTCGATGATTGTCAGTCGGTTTCGGACACTTTTACCGCAGCATCCCCAACTGGAGATTGGTGACACTTTGCTTCAGGAGTCTAGCTCATTGGAGAATCTAGGTGTTGTCTTTGATGGGAAGCTTACTTTTGAGCCGCATATTAGAAGGTTGGTGTCACGTGTTTCCACTAAGATTGGGCTCCTGCGTAAGGTGAATTCTGTGTATGGTGACAGTCAGGTTGTCCGCAGATGTTTTTATGCTTTTTTGCTGCCCGTGTTAGAGTATTACTCCCCGGTCTGGGCTTCAGCTGCTGATACTCACTTACGTCTGTTGGACCGACTCGTTAGTTCAGCCAGCAGTTTGTGTGCTGATAATGATCTGGTGAACCTGTCCCACAGGAGAAGAGTAGCTGAGCTTTGTATGTTTTATAAGGTGTATAATAATGAGAGGCATTGGTTGTATTCTTCTCTCCCTGCCCTCAAGGTTTTTGGGAGAGAGACTCGTCCTGCGTGCGGAGTGCACTCTTTCACTTTGGAGGCTGTCATATGTCGAACTTATCAGTTCTGTCAGTGCTTCGTGCCCTGGTCGGCTAAAGTCTGGAATTTGTTGCCTGCATCGGCTTTTGGTCGTGTTGGCCTTCAGGCTTTTAAGTCGGCAGTTAATGGTTTTTTTGCTGGATTTACTTTAGCAGCGTTTTGGGCTTCCCGGTGTTGCAAATGCTTCATTTGGGTTGTATTACCTGTCCGTGGGAGCTCAAACGTGAAGTTTTAATAATAATAGGAGTCGATGTAAATAATTGTTGTCCGGCTGATTTTATAGCCTAGTGCACTGCATTATGAACAACTATCTTTGGCGTGTTTCATATTGTTTGATGATTTCTGTGTTTCTTCCCGATTCGAAAGAGACGTCGGTGATGCTTTACAAAAGTGGTATTTGTTACTACAATTCAAGCAACAAGCAGGCATGTTCGAGGCCTCATGCCATAATCATGAACAGCGAAATGTGTCTATTCAGAAGGGGAAAACGAAAGTTCACTTTTGTCTCATCTGAATTCTATGACCATTTTATTATGTGCTTAGCGCCCTGAGATCTTACAGACTTAATACTAATAAGGGAAGAAAATCAACAGTAACCGCATAGACTAGTGCAATAACGACTTTGGTAAAAGCTAAGGCGGTACCTAACGAGGTATCTTAGCTCTTGAATTACTGATAAAGTTCATATACATATGGTGAATTTTAAAGGGTACCTATGTATGGTTAAAGCCTGAAGAGTATATTACCAGTCATGCTCGGCATGATGTTCAAAACGAGTGGCGACTGTTTGCCAAAATTTTCTATGGAACTGGCAATTTCCGTATTCGAATTTCTACAATTTCGGAAATTCGGTCGCTGCTCTGATGAGGTCAAATGCTAACTGTTCCGAACCCCATTATTAGCCCCTGTACTGTAACTCACTTTGCTGTAACTTTAAAAAAGAAATCCATCGAGCGCTTGCGCGATGCTTGTAACGACTCGCAGTGAATATAGCGATTCACAATCTAATTTCCAGCCAATAATTTGGCTTTCGTGCAAAATCTAATACTACCTTAGCAATATTTCATCTAGTGACCGACTCATTAAAGTCTTTTCACGATAAATCATATGAGGAAAGCCTTGAATACGGTTGATAAACAGTTGTTATTAAATGAAAACTGAACACTATGGTATTCGTCGGACAGCGAATGCATAATTGGCAAGCTACTTATCGAATTGAGACCAATATGTACTATGTAATACTGTCAAACCTCACGTTTTACCCATTAAAAATGAAGAGCCTGAAGAAAGTGTGCTAGGAGGACCGTACACTCTTCAGCATTTTTATTAATGATATACCTACTCTTGGAATAAAGTGCGTTCAGTTTGCTGATGATGCAGTGTTCTACACAAACAGACGCAATTTTCTCTCAGCCATAACCGATACTCAAATTACAGTTCTTTAAGTAAATTGTCAGATTGGTTAACTAAAAATAGATTGATTGTCCATGAGGATGAAACTCAGCTAATGTTATTCACTCCATGTTCTCGTCCTGAATTACCGACGATTCAATTTAACGGTAAAGAATTGCAAAGGGGTTTCTCAACTTCGATATCTTTGTTTGATTCTTGATGATAAACTGAGCTTCAAAGCCCACATTGAGGAGTTGGGCCAAAAGCTCAGTAGAGTTCATGGTATATTATTAAGCAATGCTCAATTATGTTAATTGTGATTCGTTAAAAGAAATTTGTATTTCATTAGCCTATTCTTTGTTTATCCAAAATATTATTATCTGGGGTGCAGCCCCTCATTGTTACATTAGCAAAATAGAAGTTGTACAATTTAATATACTAAGGTGAATATTTCATGTTAAACGAAGCAGAAATAACATACCGTTGATAAATCGTAGTGCAACAATTTCAAGATGTGCATAACATTACGCTGCTTGCCATTTGCAAGCAATTTAATTATACATAACTATCCTTTCCTTTTACAATATTACGGCTCACTCATACCCAACAAAACTAAGAAATGAGACACTCCATTCTCAATTTTTCAAGTGTGCGTGTTGATGTAGAGGAACGGTCAACTATTTTTCAAACGGCGTCTCTTGTTAATAGAATTCCAACGCACTTATCAGATCCTATATCTAATAACGCATTTAAAAAGCGGTATAAAGATTATGTCCTGCAATTGTGCTAGTATAATTATTACTTTTTGCCCAAAAAGTTTCACAACTTTTCTATGGGTTATGCACATACATTACCGTATGTGTATTGTAATCAGAATGTCTTCAGTATTGTAATGTATATCTGTGTGTTATAAACCTATCAAACCTATAAAGACATAGTGTGCATTTTAATGAATGTACCAAGGTCTAAAAGCGCAAGTTTAATATTTGTTCAAAAGTACATTGATTGTCTCGAAGTCAGGACCAAGAAATGGGCCTTGGGCATAAAAAAAAACAGGAATGAAAACTCTAAAAACTCTCTAATAAAAGGAATCCATCATGGCCCTGGCTACAAACTATCTATAATTTACGTAGCTGCAATGGCGGGCTCACTGTTGCCTGACGGAGGCCAAGCAATGGGACGTAGTGATGTATAAAATGTAAGGCCACGATGACAAGTCCTTTGTTTCTTACCTAGAAATAAGATACATCCTCTAATGACCATGTAGCATTTCCATAATGTAATGTCTCATTGAGTATTAAATACAGATTACTATTATATTATTATAAAGTAAAAACTTTGAGGAAGATAGTATCAAATATACACTCAGAGAGCGCATACCTTCGCCATGTATATGCAAGCAAGACAATAGTTATGAAAAATTAAAATTGGTTCTGAGACTATGATTTTCTCTGTATCAATACCAAAATCTAATCATTTGTGCCGTGCATTACTTTTTGAGCTATACTGCTAACAAGCATTATGCCAAACATGAGTCAAACATACAAACGAACAAACCGATCTGCACCAAAATTTGATGGTGTATGCCTTTCAACATTATTAACAACTCCTATTAATTTAATAAAGATCCATTAATTAGTTTTAGAGTTATTGAGCTAACAAGCATAAAATTAAAAACGGGGACAAACGAACGAACAAACAAACGGATCGTTACAAACATTTGGTCATTTACTTTTCATAATGTACCTAATAACTCAAGTAAATTTCATAAACATCTGTCCATAACGTTTTGAGTTATAGTATTGAGAAAAATACGGCAAACAAACAAACGGATGGACGGATCTTTACCAAAAGTCAATCATCTGTTCCTCTTAACACACCTAACAATCCTCATAAATTTATTCAACATCGGTCCATAACTTTTTTGAGTGATGTTTATGACAAACAGAAAGACAGACAGACAAAGAGACAGACAAACCCGACGAAAAACAAAACTTTCTTGGCGGAGGTACTTACTATATGAAAGAAATACACCGGATGCCTTGTTGAAATAATAAGTACGGCATCAGACGACACAGCAGTCTCGACTATAAATGCTGACTTGCAAGATGAATCGTAATTATAGAGAAGTCCCAAGCGGTACTGTGACGAACGGTGTTCGACGTGATATCTAACAGAAAAAGATGCCGAATCGTAAAACACGTCAATCGTAGATACATCTAAACCGTTTGTAGCCAGGGCCTTACGGATGACTTTTATTAAAGAGTAGGAGCACCTCAGTTCGCAGTTTTCAAGGGTGTGTAGCTTTCATACTGATAAGAAAATTGCAAATGCTAGGCGCTAGGCAGATCTGTTACAGAGATGGATCAACTTTTATCCAGTTCGCAAAGAGCACAGAAGATGACTGCGTAGCAGCTTTCATAGACGACTTCCTTGATATATATTTGGCGCCAAAATATGGAACTTGAGCGTAAATAATTAATTACAGTTGCACTGCACATCATTCACGTCTACGATTGTCAGCTCTTGCATGGTGTTCACATTGCCAGAGTAGTAGTGGTTGAATAGTCATTCATTGTTGTTTCTTTACAGTACAGAATGAGTGAAATCGCGCATCTGCTGAAGTTGTTGCTCCTACTGGGAGTGTGGCTAGAAGCACATGGGGCCGGACGTCAGCGACCTTTCTACATTGAGGATAACGTCGTTCAGAATCTTCTCATCAAGGCTGCATCTGGTGTAGACCCGGTCAGATCAAACCCTCTTGCTGCTACCGATCCTGGTATTAGAAAACAAATTTTTGATCCTGTGTACTACACTAGTCCTTCTGATGTGGCTCTGAACGATTTTGTGGACATACCTCAGGAGGAGTTGCGTTGTAGCGGGACAAGTACCGCGGACGCAGCTACATCCCGAGTCGAAAATTATGAGTCTTATCACAGAGAGAGCACGCGATCTCTGGAACTCGACTTTAGCACAAAGGTTTCTTTCTGGAAAGTAAACTTCGAGGCCTCGGCAGGCTACGCAAACACGGATTCAGAAGAAGAAAACAAAATTAAAGAATTTTTCAAGGAAACTAACGGCGAAGTGATCCAGAAAAGCACGCAATGCCTCACTAACAAATTATCCATCAGTTCTGCAGTAAAACCGGTCTTTACTGAGAATTTTTTAGATTATCTTGTGCAAATCAATGAAGCTGCCAAAAACCCGCTTTCTGATGAGAGCAAGTATGTTTTCCAAAGATTTGTAACTCTCTTCGGTACGCACTATCAAACAGCTACGGAGTTTGGATCGCGTTTTATTTTTGAAAAGTTTTTCACTGGGAAAGCAGAAGACGAAAATGAGCGATCGACTCGCAACAAATGCGCTGCAGATGAATTCAACGCCGCCATTTCTGGGGGTATTTCTAATTTCTTAGGTTCTGCATCGGCTTCCGCCTCAGGAGGATCCTCATCAAGTGAATGCTCAACTTTTGACAAAAGCAGCGATGTTTTCTCAAAATTAGACCTCAGCACAGAAAAACTAATATCACTAGGAGCTCCTCCACTCACTGATGCAAACGAATGGGCTATGCAAGCTAGACTTAGCCCAGTCGCAATTCGATACCAGCTAGCTCCAATTTCTCTGCTGTTCAAAGAAAGTTGGTTCAATTCGCTAATTGTTGATGGAGATAACAAAAACAGCCCCCTCAATGGCACACTGATGTATGATTACTTTGAGCACTATGCCACTCAGTACTGTAACATAACTTTGGGCAAAGACTGTGTCCTGCCCAAAGGCTGTGGATACAATAGCGCTTGCTGGCCTGGCGACAAATGCATTGACGACAATTCTGAGGAAGGATACACGTGCCTCCGTGGATGTGGATACACGAGTGACTGCGCTGCAACCGAACTGTGCGTTGATGATAACACCGAAGCTGGTTTTTCATGTATCGCACCATGTGACAATGTGACAGCGGCGTGTGGCGGAGACCAGTTCTTCTGCCGGCAAACCACTGACAGTAGCAAAGGCTACGAGTGCCTGGACTATTCCCCAGGTGAGTTATTGCAGTTACACTTGAGATCTGAAAGTTGTAGTGACAGCTTATATATGTAGGCGGAAATATTAGCAAACCTAATGCAATATGCGTTAAGGGACCGTGAAAATTGGGTATCAGGTAATCTAATTAATCATTCTTTTACATACTTACGTGAAGAAATAATGCCTAAGAGTAGTTTTACTGTCAATTAAATTCGAATGCAAGAAAATTTCACCAGACAATGAAAGATGAATGCTCCTTCAGCACACCTGCAGCAGTTGTCATACTTTCACGGCAACTACAGAAGCTGCAGCTAACTGCACAATGACACCGCATTGATAGGTGCACAGAACTGGTCAGACTTCAATCAAGCCTTCTCTTCTTTCTGACTTGTTTACGCTAATCAATTATACACTAAACGAGGGCCTTCGTTATGCTTCATGATTTATAACGGCGAGTAAATTATTTCTGTGGTAGCGAGAGTGCTGCTGTCAATGCTTCTGCTCCTACTAGCAACTGCATGTTGTAAAGTTAGATCATAATCTTTCACTTCAACAAGCTGAGCGCATTACTGCTTATAGTTCTTACTTCTAGCCTTGTGGCAGTCTTTTAGTAATCATTTCAAAAGTTCTTTTTTTTAACGAAATCAACAAATGCACACCATTAAAACAGCGAGGAACGTGTGTGCCACATTATCTTAGTCCTTGCTTGCTGGTGGGTGACTAATAATGCATAGCTGCTGCTGCTATGATGCTGCCTTTCATAGGTTCAGAAGTGCACAATCGCTGAAATATTGTCACCTAATTTTCTAAAATATTTATATTTATCAGGATATTTGGCTAAAATCAGCGGGTATATTAGATTTGTGTTGATATTCATGAGAAATTAGGAAAAATCACTGAAATATCGTTACTGAAAACCATTCAGAATAGAACAGTGAACGAAAAAAGGTGTGGCGGTACAATTTTGTCTCGCCTCAGAGCAGATATGGTTAAGCAATAAAAATTTTGGGTTATTTATTTGGCCTTGAGATAGTTTGAAGTGGCCATTTTGGCCATTTTTTACGTAAAATGTGGTCATAAGCTGACTTATTTATTTTGCAACCCTGCGTTCAGCTAGTCCAGATTGTTGCTAAAATGCCTAATACATAGAAATATAAAAGATTATGAATGTAAAGTGTTAACTATTATGGCAATCAAATTATGCCTCCAGCTGGATGATAACTAGGTGCTTCGAACATTCTTGGTCGGTCTTACGTAAATGTATCGCGAACCGCAAACCAACTAGCCAGCTACTTCCATGCCTATACTGACAGTTACGCAAAAATTGTAGTGCCACGCAATTCTGTCTCCGATTGCGTTGCAGCGCACAAGGCTTCGGTTTGGACATTGCTATGCCACTGAAAAGAACATTTAAGGTACGAGTCGTTTGTTGCAGCTGTTATGTTATAACAATCTGCAACGATCAAGCTTTCAGAATACCTTCTACTTGTGAGTTATAGTTTAAAGTGCAATGACCAATAGCTTTAGCAAAAACCTTGCGCAGAAGTCACGCAACGTGATGGCCGAAGCGAAAAGTTGAGTGACAGCAATTTTTGCGATAGTGCCCCCATGCTATGAGATGTTTTCTCCATGATGTAACCAGGAACTTGAGGTTAACGTAAAGCTGTCTTCCGTTACAGATTGCCTTAAACCAGACGTGACGTTTGCATCAATTGGTGAAATCTACGCCGATGCAGTTTGTAAGGATGTCCAGATCAACTGCACCGCTGCGGGACCAAAGACTGTCTGTAAGTTATAATTTACAGAGCAACAACCAGTAGCAGTTTCGGTAAACTAATTTGGTGTCGGTTGCAGGGTACAGGATCATGAAGAGTATGATAGGGAAAATGGAGAACAAGGAAGCTCCTGCTGCGTTTGACCCCAAGGGACAACCAAATGAGGCAGAAAAATTCAACTAGAGCAAATGCAGATGCAGTACGTACATCACACAATGTTTTCCAGGGTAATTTACGCATCACACTGAGTAAAAAACAGTTCCTGGAAAAGGTCAGGATTTGCATGCGCTAACGGTCACCGGAGGCTCTCGCGGGCCGTCCGGCTCGCGGTAACCGGCCTACAGTAACAGGCAATAACAATGTCTGCCGATAGTGCTCGATATCGCTCGCAGGCCGTCCGGCTTGTGCTAAGCGGCAGTTAATGGTTAGCAGTAGCAACTAAAAGCCTAGGCTAGTGTAGGAATCCGTCCTAACGTGCCAGATAATGGCGGACACTTGAGATACCGAGTATGCCGCCAGCAATGCATGTAGTGGCTCTGTTTAAGCTTAAAAAAAGGAATCCTGCACACAGAGACCAGTTTGGTGAAATTAATCAGAATTTGTTTGATTCAACTAAACTATTTGTTCACCGTTCAGGTATCATATGAACTAATTTTTAGTTAATACAACCAATTAATTTGGTAAAATAATTTTGTTAAATTACCCAATTTTTTTAGAAAATGTACTAAAAAAAATTAGTAACATTAACCAAATGGGCTCAATTTAATTGTATTTACCAAATATTAGCTGTATTTACTGTATGCCGTTGGTTATATTAACCAAATAATATATTTCACCAATTCATTTTTTAACAAAATATGGTAAACATCGCTAACCGGCATTTGTTTGGGTACAGTTACCATACCTTTTTGGTTGTATTTGCTATACCTATAGTATACATTACTATATTTTCAATACCGAAAATATGGTAGATATTACTAAATAATATTTAGGTTAGGTATAGTTAACATACTGTACGTACTTTTGTAGCCTATAGAGTATAGCTACTTCATAATTTTTTTATGGAAATATGGCAAATCTCACTAATTGGTATTTATCCAAAAGTTTAGTTACCATATTAGGTTATCTGATAGTGTACCATATAATTTAGATAGCTAACACAACAAATTTTGATTTTAAGTTGCCAAACAGGTATCAGAGTATAGCTACCTCTCCATAAAACATATGGCTTACCGTATACCTCCGAGTTGGAGTTTGATAATTTAGAGGCAAGAAGTCAAATTCAGGGGATTTTTACCGAATTCCACGACTCTGGTAAATATAGCTAGCACTTTCGAGTAAAGTATCAAAGGCACTGGGCACAATATTTATTATTATTTAGTACTCAATTAGTAGTAGGGAAAAATTTACAACAAGATCCTTTTTGCTCACATATCTGTCTGGTAGTTCTATGGGAGCACGGAGCTGTAATGAGCATGTTTGAATATTATTATTATATGTGATCCATAAGACCGAATAAATAAAATATAAAATGAAAAAAATGAGTACAAGCATTACGGTACGGTTAGGCGATTTTAGATTAGGCCTGGTGCTGGACAGAAATGGACGCTGTCACCCAACAACGTGACTTGGGAGCAGATATAACAAACAAACCACAACGCAACAATAAGTTGGCAACGGTATGAAAATGGCATGCAGACTACTGGCATTCATCACCAGGAATATCAAATACAAAACCAGGACAATCATCACTCCCTAGTGCAAAGCGCTAGCGGGCCCACATCTAAAATGCGCTGTTCAATTCTGGTCGCCACATCTGAGAAAAAGTATCAATAGACCTATCATGGAAAGAATGCAACGCAGAGCAACGATATTGATACCTCAGCTGCGAAACAACCCCTACAAAAGTTGCCTAAATGAAATGGACTTGACTTTTTAACTTTCTTATTGCAAACCTATTAACAGTGCTAAGACGCGCCAACCATGCATAGAAGTGCGTAGTATCTAGCTACAACAAAGCACTAAAAATGCATAGCTATATGCCAAAAAATATATAATAATTACAGACGTTTCATTAAATAATATGTTTGGTTCTCTTGCTTCCAAAATTTTGGGGTAAATGGGTCTACCCTTCTGTTGAATTTCTTTGGTTCTTTAATTTACAGAATTTTAGTTCTAAGGGCCATAAGTGTGGAATCAGCTTTTGAGATCATTTCCAGCAACTCCACTATATTTTCACTTATCACATAAATTCTATTTGAGATAGGCACTGCTGGACAGCTTTTACTAATTATGAAGCTTTTCGCAGTCAATAGCGACTGGAACTAGAAATTTTCCTAATCCTTGCAGCTTGCCAGGCCAATCAAATAGGGATTTGAGTTCAGTCACACTAATTCATCCCGTTTTGGATCCACATATTTACCTTCATGGCACTGAGTGATGTTGTAAGGTAAAATCTCAGCCAACGATTAAAGTTCTATGATCCAAATTAATTTTCGCTAGTAATTTTTTTCCTTTTTGCCATATATGGGTAATTTTAGTCACTTTACACTGTAAAAAAAATCAGCGTTTCAACGGGTATTATTATTGTTATTATTATTAAATCACACCAAACTGGCGATGTAGGAACGGAGAAACTCCATGAGGTTGACAAAACCCCACGCAACCAGCCCAGCGGGTGGAGAAACAAAAGAATGAAAAAAAGAAGATCCGAGATCACAGAATAGCCCTGTATACAGATCGTTTAAAGCTGCCAATACCAGCACCAGCAAAGACAGAGCCATCAAGACCATCCCAAACATCCACACACGATGGAAAAAAAGAACGGGAACACTGGCCCGTACGGCATCCTAACGGTTCCAAAGCAAACTCATGAAAAGCACCAGTCCGTCGAGTATACCTCACCCGAACAAATGGATCCAGAAGAAACTCAGACAGTGGATGACTAGGGCAGTGATAGATTTTATACAGAAAACAGACCCCACCAACTCTGCGACGATGCGCCAGATCACAAGGCACAACACCAGCCAGCATGAACGCACATCGACGAACCACTTTGTCAAGCAAACACAGATGGCATTCGGCAGCAGAACCCCAAATTACAGAGCAATACTCTAGAAGAGGGAGGACAAAGTAATTAAAGCAGCGACGTGTCAATTCTACCGAGCCAAACACCCTCCAAGCACGCCTCATAAGACCAATTTTCTGTGATGCACGTGAGGCAACCGAACGAATGTGGGGCTCAAACGTCAACTTTGGGTCAAAATTAACACCCAAGATTACCAAGTCATCAACCACAGGAAGTGATACACTCAAGTGGTCGGCCCTCTTTGTGGCCTTCCACACGAGAGAGACCAGAGATGTCCCGCGTACCAGGTCGGCTATCTCGATCGACAGCCCACCTCACGGGGCAGAAAGAGGAAGTAGAGAACCTACCTAACTTTACACTACTAACCTCGTCAGTAGGAACTGCGGCAAACTGCAACATCTCCTGCGGATAAGGCACATGGGAACCTCGGGTGCGTGATGCCCAAACATATTGTGGCAGGGAAAGGGCCCGCCACGGCGTCAACACCAACGCAGTGGCAAAGTTCATCAGCTTCATCTCAGCCACTGACAAATGAAAGTAATACTTTGAAGATGGGCAAATGCAATTGTTTTCATTCATACACATGTACAGAGGCGCCAGACAGAAACACCGCATGGCAATAGCTTCAGCAAATTTTAAATTACGCTAGATTTTAGGTTATTGACCATATAATACAAATAGCAATCGATTCATCGTCGTGTTGATTTCCAAGTTTAGTACATAATTATCTAATTTCGCTAATTCGTCAGCAGATGTTTCTTTAAAAT
>LQNS02276867.1:3841518-3860374 GCA_001587735.2 Parhyale hawaiensis
GGCTGGAATCACTCTTTGATCACGCATGATTAGCCTGCGGAGGAAATCATGCTGCGATCAATTCTCACCACTGATCACGGTTGATTGCTATCAGAATCACGTCAAAATGCGGTCACAAAAACGCACGTATCATGCGCGATCAGGGGGAACCATCCGCGCGCTGGTCACAAAAAGACGCCTTAAGCAAGTTCTTCAACAGAGATTTTGTTCACAAGCATCTATGTGGCATCAGCATAATGCGACTGTGAGAACTGGACACGTTCAATCGTGATAGTTCCGCTGGTACTGGACAGTCAGACATTACCTAACGTTACTGGAATGGAAATGTTTAGCTTGAAGTTCAATGATAGCATCCCGGACAACAGCACGGCAGAACTCTTGTGCTGACTGGATATTTGTATTGCTTTAAAGACAGGCATTGCAATATTTGATACTGTAATGTAATATTTGATTGTACGGTAGGCGCATCTTCACCCTACACGTTGTCCAAAATTCGTTACTTCAAGCACATCTTCACCTTTTTTTTTTTTTTTTTGCTGTCCTATGTAACGCTGGTGTCTGATTTAGCCCTAATATAATAAGACATGTAATAAAGCATTCACTCATACTTTAGAAATGAACTCTGATAGTTTGGCCAAACAGTAATTAATTTATATGAACCTTCAACTGGCTAACTGCTGTCGACATTTTAAAAACGAGACCGACATTATTAATGAGGATAATTCAGTCACGTGAGCTAATTTTAGTAACTTTAAATGAGTGCGCAAAGTTGGTTCTTTATCACTGCATGAGATTACCGGCGCTAATTGTTAATTTTGAAACATTCTCCATGAGCAGATCTCATAGGTAATTGGTTTTGGATATGCGCCTGAAATTTATAAAATACTTGTGGCGAAATGAATTAAGCGGTTAAGCTTACTCACTGTAGATTCAGCTGTACCAATCAATGACACAATCCATGCATACATATAGTAGTTTGGGGTAAAAACGGGACAGGGGTAAAAACGGGAAAGTCAGTACTTTAGGCTGTCACTCGAAAACGGTTAGAGGTATCGGGAAACGGTTTGTACCATTGGAAAGAAGAGGTTTTGGGCATACTATCGCGCATAATCGGAGGTCGTCAAATTTTTTTTTTTTTTAATTTTTTGTTACTATCCTGTAATTACCCCAAAGGCTCGTGTCCCGTTTTTACCCGAAACTACTATACAACTTGAATTGTTTAAAGATTTTTTATTGTATATAACTGAACATACATTCTGCTGGTAGTATACCTACACCCTTCTATGCAGCTATTTGGAGAAAAAACTAATGAAAAAATAATGAGGTTTGTTAATTTTTTTGCAAAAATATACAGAAAACACACCAAATACCAATATATACTTTTGGTTTCGAAGCGGAGAACTAACGGCACTGCGGCCGTGTCGAGTCCGACACAGAGCACGGCAGTGGAATAACAGTGCGCTTCACCGGAGATGTAGACAGCCTTCAGCAAACTTATCAACATAATGTAATGCCCGCATGAAACTCGCCCGGTACTGCAACACACTCAATGCATATAATAAATGTTCATAATAGTTTGTTCCGTAGCAATCGCTTCTTTCCCCAGGCCATAAATCAAGTTGTAATGTTTACAAATGCTAAAACGGGTGTGGCTACAGGTAGTGACGTCGTAATTCCTCTTCTGATATTTCCTCCTAAGGGGAGGTTCGCTTAAGTCTATCGGTCAGCATGCTTACTACACAGCATCTCCAAGCGTTACTACAACCGTTTGAACGCCAGAGCACTGCAAAGCATTTGAATTTCCATTCCATACCTAACTTGAGGACATATTCAAAACCTTACTGCATATGTGCTAGGCCAACTCACTTGACGGCTACAATGTCGTTCTCAGTAAATGTTGTGGTGGACGCAAAGTCAAGTTGTGTTAAATAGAACACTGCAAAGCATTCGGACATTGAGTACTACGTACGAAGAGCTGCAAAGTGCTGTATGAACGCGTCTCAGTGTTGAACTTGCTATCGAGTTCGAATATTTCGTTAAGTCTCATACACGATTGATTGAATAACTTGAAAACTGTTATACCAGTGCATAAAAATATAATTTTATTGTATATTTTTTTACAATATATAAAGCTTAAACCATTACGTTTATAATAGGAGACGTAAATGTATTTCTTTAGGAGTTGGTTTACACCTAACTTAGGTGACTGAACTAACAGGTTTCGCATCACACGTGACGTGATGATAATCATGTGGCGGTAGCAAACAAGTAAGTGACGTCACAACCAATCAGCGAATCAACCCACCTGGGGAGGGAAGGGTTGACTCCACTGATTGGCTGTGACGTCACCTATGTGTTCGTTGCCGTTAAGTGATTTTCCGCCTCCCACGTTGATGAGATGATCTACAGCAGAAAACAAAGAATGCAACGGGAGGACTCAATAGGACTAAAATAAAACTTAGCCGTGACCGCACTTAGCAAATTGGCATCACATCGACGAGTCGACGTATTTGAGTGTGGGACCTCAGGCCTTTACAGGTTGTTTTCTTAAACATATTTCCGTATTTTTCAATTTATTTCATTCAATCTCCCGCTCATGACTGGCCAGCTACTTGAGCTGCAAAATACTATAAAATCTTGTCGTCAAGGCTACCTGTTACTGTGGTTTATCTTGCGTACAGAATTGTCTATAATGGTGCTTATATTTGTTGGTAAGGAATATAATATGTTCTCTGAAGAGCCCTGTGAACTGAAAATGAAGTGTAAACAAGGCTTCAATTAAGAAAAAGAAGTTAAATCACGTCGCCAAATGGGACCAAATTCGGTACTATTGCTGTGAAAGCTTACACCAGCATGCACTGCAGTTTTCTAAAGATAATTGCTAAATTAGTATACAGTATATTCTGTTGATATATTTATACGCTAGAGATGAACTTCACAATTTAAGACGATTTTTCTGGTTAAATTAGTTAAAATACTCCTAGGCTGCTCAGCCATAGATTCGTCAATGATGACGTAATTTTTTTATGCTAATTTCTCGTGAGTCCTCCCGTTCTGCTCTTTGCTTCCTGATCTACAGTAACATCAACATTTTATACCACAGGTCCGGCTATGTCCACAACCTGTAACATTTGCGAAGAAAAGTTTGATGCGAAGGGCTGGCGGCCGCTGCTGCTCCCATGTGGCCACTCTTATTGTTACCAGTGTGTGCAGAAGATCGACTCCAAGAAACCAAAGATCTGCCCTTCGTGCAGACAGCAGTATGAGACTCCACTGCAAAAGCTGCCTGTAAATTACATGCTGATGCCACCTCAAGATGAGAAAAGTAACGACAATGATCTCTACCAATGCCCGAAACACATGAAAGAAATGAATTGCTGGTGCTGCGTCTGCGAAACCTTGACTTGCATGACGTGCTTTGCTAAAGACCATCCAGGGCACTCGATGATGCCCATCGACAGCTTCTTGAGTAATGATGCAAACGTTGGAGAGGAGAAGTCAAAATTCCTTAAAAAGCTCAAGAATAACCTCGCTAGAGCGGATGCAGTTATGACGGCCCAAGAGAATGGCATAACAATGCTCAGACGCATCCAAGCTCAACTGAACAATTATCAGCAGAAGTTGACTAAGAACATGCAAGTTACTACGCAGTCGCATCATTTATTGGTAAACAATTCCTCCAAGAAGCCAGAGGCGTCGAAAGAACTACAGTTGGCGCTCATGGAATACAACAGCCACAAGCTCGAGATCCCGACGATGGCAGAGTTGGACAAGTATTCATCGCAGTTTCGGCGCTGGATGGATGAAATGCAGGTAATCTCTGCGACAGCAAATATTTCAAAATTCTGATAACTATACACACGTAAAGGCAAAAACAATTGATAACATGTTTATTAATTACTCAAGAAGTTCGTGTTATACGATAAACGATGCTAAAAGTACAATCCTTCGTCGAAAGCGTTTAGAAAACTGGACGGAAAGACAAATCGTAGTATTCGAGAGTAGTGAACACATTTCGTAAAATTTGAGATAGGTCCACACATAGACCGCACCATACATTGACTGGACACTGCAATCAGGCCCCTAGCAATTGGGCCTGGAGGCCGATTTACGTAAGTGTTAAGTTTTTTCGTCGTACGCTAAGGAATGCCTTGCAGAGCAAGTAATCTAAATTCACAATCATATATCGTCATTAGGCGATATACATCATACTTTCAGACACCAAGAAAAATGAAAATTCATAATTTCTAGGAATATTAAAATTTATAGAAAAACTTGGCTCATAGATACTACACGTAATGTACTTTGATATACTGTACTGAGTTCTTTTCCAATGATGAATGGGAAGCAAAATCTCAGAAATCGATGAATGTAGAGATTCCGTTAGACCTCATCCCAATAGTCGCAACAAAAGTGAAGTTAAGAAAACCCAGCAAAGTTGAAAAAATTGATTAAAACCACAGTAATACTACATTGATACCTACCAATGAACTAAAAATATATGTTTAACTATGAGACTATGAGATAAAGAGACTAAGACAGCCGGTAAATTATATTAGAACAAAACAATTCATATCTGATACAACCCTTCATTACTGGAACCATCTAAAGCTGCACATCGTGATTGTCAATATCATTTTATGTAACTGTCTATGAATAGCTATTTCACCACTTTGCAGTTGCCTACGTTTTATCACTTCATGGTTTCCTACGTTGCATCACGTTTTGGTTGCCTAAGGTGAAACACTTCATGGTTGCCGGAGTTGAATCACTTTACAGTGGCCTTCATTACATCACTTCAGGGCGGCAATGATATATCACTATATTCACTTTACAGCTGTTAATGCTGAATCACTTCACTGCCGTCAATACTACATCATTCATAGCGGTCAGTGCTTCATCATTCAGATCACGTACGGCCGTCAATGCTCTATCACTTCACTACTGCCAATGCTTGATCACTTCATGGCAGTTAGGGCTTCATCACTATACTGTATGGCTGCAAGCTGCTCCAAGTCGCCTTGCAGCTCTGCAGTCTGTTCTGATGTTCTCACTTAGCCCGTATAGCTACTTAATAAATTTCATTAACAGTTTCACCAGCTGTTTACTTGGCATTTCATTACGAATCGAGCATAGCACGAATTTGATAAGCTTCAGTTCTACAAAATGAGACCTGTATATTTCACTAAATATTGCGGAATGAGTTTACTGCAATTATCAAAGGATGTCATAAATAGTTGCTCTACGTAATTACACTTCAAGCCTTAATATTTTTGTGAAGTTTGTTGCGCATAGAAGTTTTAGAAATATGTACAAGTTTGCCAGTCATTACTTAATGTAGAAGAATTAAGTCAAATAGCCTAAACAAAGTAGGTAAACGTAATGGGAGGCCATATGAAAACGCGTCTGCGACACCGTGCAGTCAGGCCCAATTGCAGGACCGAAATATGCCATAGGGGCCAGTGTCCAGTCAATGCATGATATGGTCTATGGCCCACAATATTGCGTTCGTAAAAATAGAGAGTCATAAAAATCGAGACATGTAAAAGTGAAGAGTTACATGTATACATAATTAGTGTGATTGCTGCGATCGAGCGTTTTTACAGTACGAGAACTGTTCTCCGATTATTAATTTTGTGAGATGCTCCCAACATAGAGGAAATTTGTTTCGAACCAGTCAAATTTTTGAAAGATCAGCAAAATCTTTCATTCGTGAGAAGTAAATATATTTTTTAAACTCACTTATTCTTTTGTTATAGACTCAACCCAATCCCTGTAAACCTCCACTTATTATAATTCCTGTAACTACTTTTTTTAAACTTTAGCGTAGCTGATCGAGTGTCCGTAAGCAGTGAAGTTCTCGTTAATTTTACAATTGTTTTTTTTTTTCATGGTTGTCCTAGTTAGAATTATTATTATTTTTTTTTTATTTCTGAATGGCTTTTAGCATCTTAACTCTCGGCAATTCAGTAATTTCAGAAATCCCTTATAATGGATTCTCATTATTCGAAAAATCTTTTTTTTTAGCAATGATTATGACCACGTTGGTGCTTCTTTTCATCTTGAGAATTAGATTCCCAGTGGATCAAGCTCTTGCTAGGATCGTTCATCGATGTAAAAGGAAGACAAATTACATGAATGTTTTTTAATTGTGATTAATTTTTTAAGAAATACCCGATTTCTGCATAAATAGAGTTGCGGTTAAACCTGGAGCTTGATGATAATAATTCTTTATAAGCCTCCCAGTGACGGCGCCAGGAAATTTGCATGGGAGAGGGCAAAGTAAGGCTGTAATAAAATATGGAGGGCTATGCAAAATATATAAACATGTGTNTACCCGATTTCTGCATTAATAGAGTTGCGGTTAAACCTGGAGCTTGATGATAATAATTCTTTATAAGCCTCCCAGTGACGGCGCCAGGAAATTTGCATGGGAGAGGGCAAAGTAAGGCTGTAATAAAATATGGAGGGCTATACAAAATATATAAACATGTGTGATAGTTGAATGTTGACGATATTGGGGGCTTGGCTTAATATTTCAGCTCTAGATAGCACTCCCTTCCCTCATCCCCCCTTGGCGTCGCCACTGGTGCCCCCCCCCCCTCACCCTCACGGGAAGCAACTGGATCCGCCAAGGCCACTTTTATTCACCTATGCTTCCAGAGGGGGGGGGGGGGGGCTTCCTTCCCTCCCTTTAACAGGGAGGTTTGTAGCAATTGAACCCAATGCTCCATATTTATCCGTCCTGGTCACAAAGAACGTTTTATTTTCTATACGGATTTGCCCTACCGTCAATCCAAGAACCTTCTGGGTACCCTGATCACATGCAATTTCTGAACGGTTCTACCATTTCATTACTTCCCAGTCAGAAATTTATAGGTTTTTGTCGGCTGCCTACGAGTAAATAGTGATTGGTATCGGATAAATGCCTATGAATTTCCGATTGAATTCCGATCTTCTTCTCATTGCGTAGAGTTTTACCATTACAACCGACATAAATATTAGCTACAGTTCATAACTTTACCATCAGTGGTCCCAGCGTCATTTACATAATTTTTTCAAGGCCAATATTACAAATCTGTTATTAATATCGATACATTTGTTCATGTAGCGCCCAAAGTATCGCCGCAACCTTTATAATTTATAGAGGAACCCAAGCGCTGCTGACACCTCTGCGTTTATGGATGCCATGCTCCTGCTGCAGCGGATATGTTGTCAACATAACTACAGTAAAAATGTCCATGCATCCGTGGAAATTCGACGCTGAAAATTATTCATTTTCCCTTTCTAAAGTGGAGCAGGCACAAGCTGCGCTGTTATAACGTGTTTTAATATAATCTACACTCATATCGTACTTACGCACGCACATCTATCCCAACGCATCTCTTGTAGCCTATTGTACCTCGTCTAACCTAGTGTACATCAGCTCAGCTAACCTAACGCACATCGTCTAACGTAACGCACGGCTGCTAACTTACGCACCTCGTGTAACCTAAGCCACCTCTTCACTCCTAAAGCATCTTTTCTACCGTAATGCACCACTACTAATAAAATGCACTTTTGTAACTAACTAAATGTAAAACTTCCAATAGCAATATCTGAAAGAAAAGCTCAAAGCTCCAATTCGGGCGCAACGCGCCTGTTCTACCGTTATGCACCTCGTCTGACCTTCCGCACATTGTCTAGCCTAAAGCATCTCATTTAAGTTAAACTTACCCGTAAGACATCAAACCCAATACGCCTCAATCTAAAAATAGAAGTCTGAACAGGCACATATTTATAGTTATAATGCTGTGCCCACTAAAGTTTCTCTTTGCACGACAAAAGATAAATGTGATAAAAAAAATACGGCAGAATTTTGAGTACTTCCTGAAAGACGTTTTTAATCTCTACTAGACTATGCTAGTCAAAAATCAATATTCAACTTTCTATCTTGCTGACACTTCAACTACGAAATTATTTCTAAACCACATCACTTGAAAGTATGTTAAAATTCGGTTACAATAGTTTTTCCAAAATGCAAGTGTTGAATTGTATATGATCACGTTATCATTGCACCTACTGATCTTGCGAAAGTTTTTCCAGTTAAGGATTAATATTGGTATCTTGATGAAGTCCCAGATATTCGGTAAGCGAGTCAAGAAACATTTACCATTACAATAATGTAGCAAGTATGTGCTTCTTATTGGAGCTTGCATTCATAACAGTGTGACCAGGGCATAAAACGTTTATTTCACCAACGCTTAACTGGATGTTCATTACGCTCTGTCCTCTAATTGTTATCAACGGACGTTCATCTCAAATTATTCTTCATCAAGACCCTCATGACTTGTGTGAACTGTTACTTTCATATTTATCACCCGCGAACAAAGTGAGAGAGGTGATAATATTTTCGTGTTGTGTAATTCGATGCACATATTTCAACCATGTACAGAAAAACCTCAAAACTGCTTCGTTTTCGAGATACGACAACCTGAAATACTCAAAATTTCCAGTAGAAATAGGCTTACAATACAACCATCCAGTAAAATCTAACTTCTTAGGCAGGCTGCTGGTTCACGCATTAGCATACCATTAACAAGAATCTAAAAGTATTAAATTTTTCTTTTGGTATGCCAAAGCGCGCGCCATCAGCCTGCCTAAGAAATTCGCTTTTACTCGATCGCTGCATTTTAATCCTGTTTCTTATAGAAACCTTTAAGTATTTCAGGTCGTCATTTCTCGAAACCGAAGGAGTTTTGACATTTTTGTCACTCTTAAAAATCATTTTATTTTGCACTTTTTATGTATGGTTAAATATGTGCATCAAATAAGACAGCACCCTGTATATTCGTATATATATTATTATTATTAAATCACACCTGGCTGGCGACGTAGGAACGGAGAAACTCCATGTCTGTCTATCCACACAAAAAGTGGTAGAAGGAGTTGAGCAATATTCAGAATTTTTACAGAGAGTTCGGTAGGTCCACCTTGATGTGACCCCATACCAAAAAAACTAGAATTATCTGGCCATCAAAAATAACGGTGATGAATGAATTTGCTCCCTCTGCCGGTGATTGTCTTACGCCACGAAGCGTTCTAGTTCGTAGGTAATTTTGCTTCCATAGTCTTAACATGTGTTCCTTTTTCATAGCTGTATCTGACACTTTTCAAGTAGCGTAGCAGGACCCGCGAAAGTTTCACGGGCCCAAATTACTCGAATAGTGCATTGAATAATCTTGCATATTTAAGTAGCTACAACCAAAGTATATACATGCTGCAACTATTTTCATGTTAGCAAGCCAGAAAAACATTCTCAGCTTCGAACAAAATAAAAGAAAAGTGGGATCGAGTAATATATTAAAAGGTTATTAAAATTCAAAGGGGGGTTCCAATTTTTCTCAAACACCTGTTTATAAACATTGTAGTTTTCTGGCGACTCAAATTTCAAGTAGGGACTACGGCTGATTAACGAAACTTCAATAAAATCATTTTTAATCGACATTGAACTCAGACAAAACTTAAATTTTTTCGAGATGCAAGAACTGTGCTCATGTCCTTAAGTAGACTAAAAATAATTTTGCATTTAATTATTGGCCAGCGCTTATGTATGAGTGCTTCTTTACAGTAGATGTCTTCGTGTGTTACTAATAACAGTAGATTTCTATTTGTGGTCGTTATTTTATCAATTAGCTGTAGTCCCCACTCGGGGGAAATAGACAGTCCAGCATTCTGTGGTCTCAGACTCGTCATATTACCGTTTCTCTCGTTGTCTTCACAGAAAGTAGCCAATGAAGGTGAGAGACGTACGAGCATCAGGCAAGGTGCTCGTGACAGTGAGCATATATACGAGCATCCGCCCAGCGAATCAAATTTCTACAACGTCCAAAACTTCCAGGCTGCGGTGGACAAGAGTGTTCCTAAAAGTTCCACCAAATACCCTCCGTCTGCAGCCAGCACAAACAGTCCTCCAGCTCAGACGTCGCACTACTTTCCTCACAACAGTTGCTGGACCATTACTACACATGCTGACGGTAGTAACGCCTTGAAAACGATAGCAGCCACTACCCAAAGGCCTTCTAAAGTGAAGGTAGTGTCACAGGATGGTGCATCTCTTCAAAACCTGCGTTTTTTGTTCGATATCGCTCAAGCTACTAGCAATACCCTCATCGAGGTGTTCCTTCTAGATGCATTCTGGCGAAATTCTGCAGATCCTGGAAAAGAACTACAAAATCCAGGCGGTCAGTCGCTAAAGTGAGTCTCTCATTACGAGCAAGTACAGTTGACGATGAGTAATAATGTACCTATATCAGGATGTGGACGCTTAAAAAAATTGAGTTTTTGGTTGTTTGAAATACTGGTACAATAACTAGAGTAAATAGCGTTCATTATAAATATTTAATTTCATTCTTCTTCATTCAGCCAAAAATCACCATTATAAGTTTTCAAGAATTCTCATCCTTGCCGCACAGCCAGCATTGTCGTTGTTTCATCCTTGATCCCTAAGCCATTACCTGCGACACATACTGCGTTCCAACTCCAGTGACGCACTTGCAACAATACCTCAGTCGGTCGTACCCAGGGCACAATTTATAGCATATAGGCAATCGTGATGGTACATTAACTATATTGACAAGTGAGATTATCATTTAGCGCTGCTAACATCTGTATTTATATCTAATCTTCCAGCAAAATTAACTACATAATATGACTTTTATTTAAACTTATTCGTTAAAGCGACAACAGCCCTCCTCATGTCGTTGATTTTTGCAAACTAAGCTAGAAGAATTTCATATACGCCATTTAAAACAGGCAGAGGATCATGACCTACTGCGGAAGCACTGAGACAGGAAGATGGTATCTATACAGCAGCTCCACATGTCATCTCATACCTCCACTGCACACTTTGGGTGTTCATGTGAGGCGGCCGGAAGACATTGCCTTTTTGCTGTCTACCAGCAGACTCCTGGACACGTTACGTGAGTTGGCGCGTCCTACTCCAACATGATTGGATGGATGGTTGGTCAGTGTCTTCGACACGACGTTAATGATTTAGATAGAAGAAACACCCTCTTCTAAATAACTAAAAGGAGATAGGAGAAAGCTCAGGTCCCAGATTACTATTAGACATAATACATCAGGAACATTCTTGAGCTACTGCATTTCCTGAAGCCTGCTTAATTTAGGAAAGTAGCTCAGTACTATTTGATTTCCTTCTTTTGAGCATGGTAGATGGGAAGCTCAGCCTTGGGCGAATTTTTGTTCCTGTCGTGCATAATTCATTCCGCTTTTGTTTTCTTTAGCTGAATATTTTCGTGGTAGTTGAAACTTCCGCTCAGCAGAGATCAAGATAATTTCAATTCTTATTGCCGCAAAATTTTGACCCTGATGGTTCAACTGCTGGATCCATGATTATGCAATAGGAACTAAGCATTTCTGACGGGCTCTTTTCATTGAATAATCTCTTGGTGCTACTTTAATTTTAACATTTCAAAACGAATATTCGTGCTTTTACTTGCAAGAGGGAAATTTTGCTCTCCCGAATTCATAATGGCACAAATTTCGTTCATTAATGGAAGATCAACCCCACATGTGTGAGGTATTTTTTGCAACAAAACCCGCCATATTACGGACAAGAATAATAAAAAGTTTCATTACCTATATGTTTTTTGCTATCATTTTTGAAGGCTAGATATTTTAGTTCAACCATAAATCTTCCGCACGAGTGCGATAAGGTAGCAATTGCGAGCACGATTTACCATGGCATATGTTAGAATGACTCCAGCTTCCATAAGTCTCAATGATTGGTTTGTATTCGCAAAATTCAAATAAACCCACAAGTCTTCACGTGCCTGAAACTCCATATTGGAGCGTTGGCATCGACACCTTCTTCAAATTAAGTTGAAGATGTTAGAAATTACCCAACTAAGAAATATAATGATTGCAGACTCCATTTTACCGAACAGAAACTGAGTTTTCGAAGGTCTATGGGCAATTGATACCAAACTAACTCCTCGAGCTCAGTTGAATTATACCCTATTGTGGTAATTGCCCTGACCAGTCTGACTCCTGAGTCCTATTTACTTAATCAATGCTAGCGTCCTGACTTGAGTTCTCTAATCGTTTATTTTCACCCATTTTAAACTTGCCGCAAGATATACCGGTACTGTATTACGAGCGTTTATCATGTATATAGCAGATGTTACTGGCAGTTTTAGTTTGTTGCGAATACATTACGACGGACTGTATTAAAAGGCAGCACTATGAGTTGCTAAATAAAAAAAGTGGATCCATATGAAACACAACGGGCACAAAATACGTTTCCGAAAAAGAGAACTTTTGTTAGACTGAACATTTTTATGAATTTTACACAATTTGCGTCTCTAAAATCAGAGTTGCCTAATGCCACAGCCAAAAAAATACAGTTAAATTGCACTGTGCTATTATTATACTATCGGCAGTACTATTTTTATTACGTTATACAGAAGTAGACAGTTGGGATAACACTTTCACTAATTAGAGTTCACTCCATGAATTCGAAACAGATTGAGGCAGTTAGCTAAAAGTTGAATTCACTGGAGCACTGGTAATGACGTCGATTGAATAACGCATTCTTATCAATAAGGATATACGGCTGGTAGATATAACTTCATTAAAATTATTTCTACGTAATATAGTGACCTCAAACAACAAACTTTTCCTGTGACGCAAGAAATGCATTAATAAATACGAAAAACATTCATCAGTAAATATCCTCGGTACATCGCAAAAATATTTTCCTTCAGCTACAGTATATTTCGGTGTCCTCAAATGCAGTGATTGGTGCCTAATGTTGACATGTGTTTACGAATTGTATTTCGTCTTGATAAACACAGTCTGTTCATTATAACGCGCAGGTTGATGTATCTTTATTAATAAGAAACGCATTCCAGAAGCTGCGAACGCCTCTTGTACAGGCTGTCTTTGACTTTTTTAAGTGAGCCAATAATAACAGTGTATATTTATTACATAATTTGGCTTATACAAACTGCAATATTTTTAAATTAATACATCTTACAAAGCTTTCAAAACTGCGAACACAGGTTTAAATCAACATTATTACTATTGTTTTTCATGAGATTTGAACTATTTCGTGAGGACCTCAGTCTTCGTACTAAAATCCTTGGTGTTAATCCAAGTTATCTCGTGGTATTTTTCTAGAAAATATTGAGCTTCCTGTCTCCATCAAAAGACTACAGAAATGTACATACATCAAGTTGCAGCGATAGACACAACTACTAACCACTTTCCTTCAACTGTAGCCTGGGCTGGGCCCTACCGGTCCCACTTCCCTTCAACTGTAGTCTGGGCTGGGCCCTACCGGTCCCACTTCCCTTCAACTGTAGTCTGGGCTGGGCCCTACTGGTCCCACTTCCCTTCAACTGTAGTCTGGGCTGGGCCCTACCGGTCCCACTTCCCTTCNGCTACCGGTCCCACTTCCCTTCAACTGTGGTCTGGGCTGGGCGCTACCGGTCCCGCTTCCCTTCAACTGTAGTCTGGGCTGGGCGCTACCGGTCCCACTTCCCTTCAACTGTGGTCTGGGCTGGGCGCTACCGGTCCCGCTTCCCTTCAACTGTAGTGAGACCTGCTGCGTATATGGTCTGGGACAGAAAATGGTTTAGTGATGCTGTTCTTCCCAGTGGGTACATATTTCAGTTGGGGACTGTGCTCTCTGTATGAAGTAATCAGAGGAAATGAGGATACCTTCGTTGCGTTAACTATGTACTAGTCATCTATAGCTTTATTTTTGGAATATGACTAAGTTCGGGAAGATGTCTCACTAAAAACCATTTGTGCCGCGTGTAGTCGAATCACTGACAAGCTAATTAAGACGTGTAGTGAAGGCTATGGGTCGATATGTTGTCATGCAATATAAAAAAAAAATCTTAGTGGCACTTTTTTGTAATTTGCTAAAGAAGTCTTCATCACCTGTACTGTATTTGACGTTAGGTAAGGTTTTACAATTGTTTTGTGTGATCACCCTATAATGTACATGAAACCTTTACTTTCAGATTTGTCCATCAACAACACCTATGCCAAATTCACACTTTCTACTGTTGACATCAGTAAAACAGGAGGAATATCGGAAATGCTTGCTCTCGGGCAGCCCCTCAGGCTCTGCTGCTCCAAGCTCTTTCTTCACTTCCCGGACCTGGAACACGACCAACACGTGAGCCGAGTAGTGAACCAAGTCAACTCCTTCAGTTCTGCTGTTAGCTTGAAGTGGTGAGTAAAATAAAAGAGATCCTCTTAGAAAGAAACCAGGTGTTGTCGATTGGCTAGGTAAAGTCGGATGAAACTGNGGAACATGACCAACACGTGAGCCGAGTAGTGAACCAAGTCAACTCCTTCAGTTCTGCTGTTAGCTTGAAGTGGTGAGTAAAATAAAAGAGATCCTCTTAGAAAGAAACCAGGTGTTGTCGATTGGCTAGGTAAAGTCGGATGAAGCTGAGTCCACTGAGCTCGACTTGTCCGGGACTTCAAAGATTAACTTTGGTGTCGCGACTCTCAATCGTCGCTACTGCAGCCGATTACCCGCACTACTCACGGTCATGGCCAAAAGTTGATTAGATCAGTTTTCTTTCTTTCTTATCGCTCGTTAACTCCTGCACTTCACTCGATTAAATTCACGTTAAATCGTCGTTACTATCAGCTTGAAGGCGCAGCATGTAATTTGTCTTGCGAAAAAGAAAATGAACGCGTCGTGTTGGAGACGCCACGCGAATTATCCACCAACTCGGAAACAGCTGAAACACGATTAATGGGTTGGGTGTCTGGTGGGAGAGTCTACCGCTCTAAATCTCATGCACTGCACTTCACCGGGTGGTCCGTCTCTTCCCCCTGCTCATTCATTGACAGACACCTTTATTAACGAGATAATTCTGCAATATTCCTCAGTTTTTTACCTGGATAATGCCTTCAGAATATATATATATATCAGAAAAAAATACCGCTGAGCTCATGATATTCAGGTGAATAGTCTACGGCTTACAATGTGGTGAAAAAAACATCCCTGTAGGAAAACATACTAGGTGTTCTTAATGATAGAAATTATTTCGATGAGCATTTTCATGATATTCGAGTATGTTGTACGTAAACTCATATTCTTCATATTTTGAGGATTCACTCAAATATTAGAAAAATAATTCCAATTCGTTCTGAAATAATCACACTAGTGTGATTTTTGAGGTATAGGCCAAGAGCAATGTACCGGGATCTATAGCAAAAAGTGACGGTGCTACACCCCTACTATATAATTATTAACTGGTGGTTCCAGGAAGCAAAGAGTGTAACGGGATAACTCAATGGGACTAAAATAAAACTTATCCGTAACTTGGCATGTAGCCAATTTACGTCACATCGACGAGTCGAAGTAATGGTGGGTTGGGCCTTAGGTATTCGATCGTAGTTTGAGCTTTTAATCCTAACCAAAAATAAAAGCAGTGTTATATTCTTGACGCAAGAGAAATCATAGGAACAGTTATGGCTCAAACTTTCTGTAGGTAGCTACTTGCCGACGACCATTTGACAGTGTTTTGTGTATGGGTGCAGCTCAAGTAGCTGGCCAGTCATGAGCGGGAGATTGCATGAATCAAATCGAAAAAATACGGTGATACATTTAAATAGGTTTTGTGAAGAGCACTCTGAACTGAAAATGAAATGTAAATAAGGTTTCACTTCAAAGAAGAAGGTAATCCAGGGTACAATACCGCCCCAGATCTTGGCTCTGGTGCAGTGAAAGTTTCCACCAGCCTCCAGTTCTATCCATAATCGCTTCTTATTCAATTCGTAAATGTTCTCTTCATTTATTTATATGCTCAAGGGATAAAATTCGCAATTTACGCCGATTTTTCTGACAACATTAGTTAAATACTCATAGGCTGCGCAGCCGCACCGTTCGTCGATGTAACATCATTGATGGCGTCTCTTTTTGGAGCTAGTTTCACGGGAGTCCTCCCTTTACGCCAGTCATCAGTATGCTCTTCTCCCTAAGATGCGCGAACCTCCTGGAATAATCACTTAGGAATAAGTTTATAATCTTATAGGGTTCTTCTTTCAGCGTAATCTCTATTTAGGATCATGGAAATTGTATTGGGATTGATATAGATTTCCGAAATTATTATCTCTTCGCTCATTCACCAAGTTAGTTTTGCTACATATATTTAAAAACAACAGAGCTTGAAAGTTTCGTGGAGTTGTCAAACTTTTCCGTGTGAATGTAATAACTGAAGCCGGATTTATTGCGCTTAAAATATTGCAGTTGTAGCTCCCAAAAATTGTTCTTATTGCACCTAAAACTTGTCTAATAGTAATCTGGGACCTGAGCTTTCTCCTATCTCCTTTTAGTTATTTAGAAGAGGGTGTTTCTTCTATCTAAATCAATAAGAGTGGATGAAATTTGAAACATTGAAAAGGCAAATACAGCAAACAATTGAAAGAACAAAAAAAGTCGGATAGCAAACGGAAATAGCATGTCAGTGGATCAATGGACACCTATTTCAGTTCCAAATACCAACTAGAGCACTCTGAGAGCGCATACCTCCGCCAAGTGAGCCAATGGTAGCAAAAATACAAATTGGCTCTGAAACCATAATTTTCTTTGCATAAACTCCAAAATCTGATCATTTGTGCCTTTTTATATTAATAACAGCTTGTTCAATTTTTTTGAAGATCCGTTCATAACTTTTTGAGNAACAACTCATGTTAATTTCATCAAAATCCATTCATAACTTTTTGAGTTATGGCATCGAGAAAAATGACGCAGACAAACAAACAAACAAACGGATGGACTTATCTTCACCAAAAGTTAATCATCTGTTCCTCCCAACATACCTAACAATCCCTGTAAATTTCATCCAAATCGGTTTATAACTTTTTGAGTTATCCTGGTGACAGACAAAGAGACAGACAGACAGACAGACAGACAAACACGACGAAAACATAACCTCCTTGGCGGAGGTAATTATTAGGATGTCTACATTGCGCTTGTGCTGATTAAAAATTCTTCCCAATGGCGAGAATGATTCTCGCGAATTTCCCGCTTTACCTGTTCCCCTGATGTAGGGTAATGTCTCAATTACCGAATGCCCATCTATTACCGAATATATGTCGGAATCTTATTGCGTTCGGTAATAGAAAGGCATTCGGTAATTGAGGCATTACCCTATCCCCCGAACGAAAAAGGCTATAAACTTTAATAGTCAGATTTTGAGATTTTGCAACTCAATTATAGTTTTACCCCAACAAATACATGGAACGATAATTGATAAGGGAACCAATTGTCATTGGCGTTTGATGTCTTGTGACATGCGGCAGTGATAATAAGTAAGGCCGGCTGCCCACTAACAAGTTTCGTTGCCGCTAGCAGCTTAGAGGCAACTTAACTAATCCGTTCAAGTAGCTACGGCACGGCTTCAGCTTGGGCAAAGTTTAACTGTATCAAATATATTCGAATATTTCAGTTGCTACTACTACTACTTTTACTATAGCCAGTGGCAACGTTGAATTTTCAACGGCCGCTCCTAATTATAAGCGATTTAAGACCACAAAGATTGATATTATAAGAATTATAGCACAACGTTCATAGACGTCATGCTGAAGTCGCGGCCACATCTACGCAGTCGGATTAGTTGAGTTGCTTCCAGAGCTGCTAGCGGCAACGAAAGTTGTTAGTGGGCAGCCGGCCTAAATGAGTTTCAAAATAAAAGTCACGACCAGAACGGTCACAAATGAAAACATTTTACACTAATGAAATCCAATAGTAAAATAATTGGTAAAATAAAAATCAACAAAATATTCAAATCAGGTAGCGTTTCGGCTCTGGGTAAAATAGCAAACCTAAACTTTTTGAATTATGTGACATGAGTTCACACGTCCCTCATCGTAACGCGTTCAACCACAAAAATGAACAAGAGCTGTGCGTCAGTTTTTTTATTTTTTTTTCTGTCCACACGTAGAAGTGTGATTCATTCATATGAATAATGCTGAGCGTTCAGTTATGATATAGTTTCTTTACATTTTCGCTTATATATCGCGTCGGTTTGAAGTCACATTAGTGTCCTATAATCTTATAGCCTATTTTAAAAATAGCCCTAGCTTGATAAACCGACAGAAAGAACTCAGCACAAAGCAATCAGTTGGACTACCGAATCAAAGATGGCGTCTGTGTTCTTATAACATTCTCAGGTTTTCTGGTTTTCTTCTTTTAAACGGGAGTACTGTACAGCGGTTCTGATAATTAAAGTGATGATAAAAATTGTCGATTATTCCATGATCTGTGAACGCTGCAGAGGATAAATTTAGCATTTATAAGTTCTGTTTACTGAAATTGAATTACGCAGCGCGTTAAAAGAAGGACATGCCTCATTCTTTAGTCTACCGCGTTTGCTGCCCCGCGTCCATCAGTTTGAGCGAACGTGTTACAATGAGGGACATGTTAACACGACCTAATTTATTGCATTGATGGCTCTCATTGTAGTTATTGCACTTATTGTAGTTATTGCACTTATTGTAGTTATTGCAGTAACGCCGGAAACTGCAATGAATCCGGGCTCTAGTAATAACTATAATTGCTTCATTGTATGTTCCAGCGTCGTCCTGCCATACTGCCGCCTGTCGGCCAAGGCCATAGTCAAGCTCATGCGTGGCTGTACGATGTGCTTCTTCTGCATCCACCACTTAGCGCTCACACCCTGGGTCAAAGACTATGTGGAGCGTAAGGCTGCTGATAGCCGCGTATTCGTACAGTGGGTGATACACTTCGCCGGCTTGGAGTTTGAAAGTGTCCTTGACACGTCCGTGTGAGTCAGCTCCGTGTGTCCAGAATACAGATCGT
>LQNS02276867.1:3948879-3960074 GCA_001587735.2 Parhyale hawaiensis
TAATGGCTAGCTAACTGGATTGAAGAAGAGGAAAGCTTAATCTCATGGTTAGCGACCAACGGTAAGTGGAAGCAAATCGTATTTTATTACATCGACCGTCGAAGGTTAGTGGGACATTTCCGCCATGCGTTTCATGACGTTAGCGTTACGAATTCAGCCTGATGCGAGTGTATTGTACTATTTCCTTATGTTCGCCATAGTTACCACTATTAGACAATGTAATATATTTCGTAAATGACAGTATGCGCTAAAAAACGCATAACTCCAGTATTCAACATTAACTCGAAGTTATTGACAATAATATTCTTCACGAACGTGAACGATTATTGTTTTGCATCAAAATTTCATTTCAATACCGACGAGTTTACCAAATTGACGAAGCAAAATTTTAGCAATTTTATGTACATGAAAATATTAGATCGGGACCTGTACTTTCCGAATGGCAGAACGCCGTGTCGGAGAGTAGGGGCTATGAGTAGCTAAAGGTTCATTATATAGACACAATAGACACTAGGGGATTTACCAAATGTGATTAGTAAGTGAACTTCAACCAGGCGACAGGTGGGACATTTTAAATTTACTATTACAAATTTCATGGCAAGAATCTATATAAGACTTTCATTTGAGAGGCCGCGAGCCACAAATTGGCAAAATTCTACTGTAACTTTTCTCGGCTAATATCTGTCCAAATTAAAATTATTTGCCATAGCTCACTCAATCTCTAACTAAACTTTCAAGAGCTGGAATTTCGTCACGACTACTTTATCCAGACCCAAGTTATTTTGTGACAACAGCGTCATGGATTCCCCTCACGGAAGAGGTCTTTGATACAAACTTCTAAGGCAGGGAAGAGGTTCTACGCCAAGAACAATGGGTTTATTCCTCTAATAAAATAACATTTGGTTTGGTTTTTACAGCGAGTTATTAATGACATAGGCCACTTTTAAGTTTGACAGCTTTTTTTTTTGCCGATAATAACGCATTTTCATCATTATAACTGATTCCTTGCAGAGGTCTACGATGCCTCCTTCTTCCTAGGTCAGGGGCTAGGTAACACGAAACCTCGTAACGTTTATAAGTATTAGTTCAGGGTCCCTGCTGTCCCTGCTTGGTCCGGCGCTGTCATGCAGTACGTGCGACCAGGTTAGTATAGAGCTGTCTTCCATTAGCCACTTCAAGCGGAGGGCAAGTTTTGAGTTACCTTATGCTGTGAAACAGTACCGGCCGCTGTCAACTATAATTGAAATATTTAGCTTCAGAGCGATGATAAGTATCCAGAAGATCCGTCAATTACATCTTATCATTGAATTAAAGTTAGATATTAGAATTTCATTTAACGATAGACGGTAAAGTATACTGCTGTCACTGCCGACCTACACTTATCTCTATTGCCTTGATACTCAAATATGATCGATTTACCAAATCACGGGAGACATAAGCGGTAATATCTGGATCATGGTTTTCCAGATCAAGAGAGATTTGACCAGTTATATCCGCATCCGGATTTACATTTCGCAAATTTTGAATTGATAGAACAGATTGTAATCGCCGCAAATTGGTTTTTGGATTATTTCGCCTCGTCTTCGATTTACTGTTGCTGGATGTAAATCGACATTCAGGGTCATGTTAAAATTGTCCGCAAACTTTGTTTGTGGCTATGCAGATATACCACTAATTGGACTGTGTCTGTGCTTAATGCGAGGACCGTTTGAATCTGGATTCGATTACTGTGGCGAATCGCTGGCACTGTAAAGTTTATTGAAAAGGTATCATCGATTGATGCGGTGAAACCGATGCAAGCAAAGTCTGATTGCCTTGAGTAACCCAGAACATCAGGCAGGTGCGTTGGTTTCACCCTTTGGACACAGTTCTAGTCATTACACTTAAACAGATGACCAATGAGACTACTGGAAACTCAAAATTTTATCCCCCAAAATAGAGATTTTTAACTACCTCGTGCGTAGTCGTGTTGCTTCTAACACCTGAAATATACGATTGAAAGGGGCGAAACCAACGCTCCTCTCTAAAATTTTGGAGAAGTCAAGCCTGTTGGGCTTAGCTCAACTTGCCTTCTTGCACCAAACGATGACGCCTATAGTGACTGATCCAACAGAATGGAAAGAATGGGTCTTTTCAACTGATGGGATGTATGGAAGAGCAGTTTACTCGTATTTCGTGTTTCATGATGTGTGAATGTTGCGCTGGATCTCCATATAGATTTTGTTGCCTCCGTGCATTTACTCGTAGTTTTAGGGCGCCGGCACACCAAAAGCAGTTCAGCGAGAAGCTGGCATGCAGGCTGGCAGTTGTTGAGAAGCACGGAATGCATTGGAGCTCGCACACCGTGCTTCTCAAAAACTGCGTGCCTGCCAGCTTCTCGCTAAACTGCTTTTGATGTATCAGCACCCTAAGATATACCCGCTGTAGTTGTGTTTTATGTAGCCATTATGTGTACTCTGACTGTACGCTGATGAGTGAGGTGTGTGTGCGCGCGCGCAGAGTTTGCAGATGTGAAAGTTTTGTAACGTTTATTTACAAAGGTGGACACGATTCGAAAAAATTCAAGTCCGATTAGCACCTTTTCGATTATCCAACTCGATTATTTTTTAAAAATCCAATCAATATTTTTAAAAGCGATTTAATGTTTTTAAAAGTGATTTTCAATACTTGAAGGCAATTTAATGCTTTCTTATCGTAAATAAAGCATTTCTTATTCAAGGAGAAACTAAGCTTCGAAGATAAAAATAAACATTAAGTCTAACTGAACTATAACATAACAAGAAAATTACCTTGTACAATACTTATTGCACAAAATACACGCAGTAAGGCTACATGAAATCAACTATAAGCATTTTACTACGTATTATTTAATAACTAATCTCAGTGTTTTTGCTCATTATGTGATTGATAAAAAGAGTTAAATTGTAAAAGAGCAATAAAGCCATTAAATTATTTACTTCAGACAATTGTTTATAAATTTATTATGAAGCGGCTGTAGCAAAAAACATAAACGATTCTAATCGTTAAAAGGCTTTTAGCAGTCCGATTACGATTATCCAATGGGCTTGGAGAGAGCTAGTCCGATTTGATTACTCGATTCGAAAATGCCGGTGCAATAATTGGATAATCCAACTTTCGAATCGCATCAACCACTTCTGTTCATTTCTTCCACCATTGCAGGCATCCTTGACCAGCCGCGCTTCAGTTCAGTTTGAGATTTTCCGCGAGTGCGTTCGGTTTGCTAGGATACTTAGGTATGTGCAATTGCGCTCTGATCAAGACTCTCAGGATGAAAGTCTTCACTCAGCTAGAAAAGCAACTTACAGTCGTATATCTATGACGAATTTCTATGTAGTAATATTTCGATTTACTACTGCCCAAGCTACTTTTTTATAGATAAATATTACAATTAAAAATTACGCACTTGAAGTAAGGACAAGTCGAACACTCTTGGAGATAATCTCAAGTCTGATTACTGTTCATAGTGGCTATTTGAAGACGCCCCTACATGGTGACTGTACCATAGTCAATGTGTGTGTATACAGAAGTAGTAGAAGTTTTTAATGTCACGAAGAAAGTTTTCGCCTACAGTAACTCACCGTGTATAGGAGTCCCCAGTCGTGCGTAGATCCGTAGACGCGTTACTTCTCAAACCATATCTACCTCCTGTTCTCTCTGCTACACCACAGATATATACCAAGTGTAGTGCGCATGCACTATCAACTGTTCCCTGACCCTCCTGTGTCGCTGTACCCAGTACGTAGAATTAGAGTCATGGCCTGGACTGGAGGACTCAGTCTCTCAATTTCTTATCGTGCGGGTATCTCCAATTTGTTCACTCTGAATGAGACGATCTAATCCGATTAGCATAAACTTGTGCGGAAATGCAATCGTGATTTAGTGATCCCCATTTTGATCGAGTTTCGGTGATGACTCGAATGCTCGAGATTAAACATGTACAAGTTAAAGCTGGTTGGATAAGGCTTCGCCTTCATAAACAGTCCATGATACCTCGTAAACTATCCATTTTTTCTCTGCCGCTGTTGGCACTAAAACAAACAGGACTTCATAAGCATTTCCACTTGAGCATATTTGTTATGTTACTCCATACGTTAATAGTGATGTTTATAAAACAGACAGACATGTATGGATATGCACATGTGATGAAAGTTCCGTGACTGAATTAAGAAGTCTATATAGCTACGCTTGTTGTAACATTCTGTTGACATTGCAACATTGGGCGTGCATGGCATGAGCTTGCATTCAGCAACGCCGCCGTATTTGCAAGCGTCTCTTACAAAAGTTGGATCATATTTTGATTTATAAAATCGTGGAAATTTTGCTTACTATAAATACATATTTATGCCCTGCAACGTCTGTTAGAAAACCATGCGGCCGTTGCTGGATTTTTCTTGCTTCCTATCTAGCTCGTGCCAATGTTCTCGGTTCATAATCCTTTAAAAGAGATTTCTAGCCCCACTTTTAATCAGCTAAAATAACATCAACTTATACTACGTCAAAGGCCTCTGTAGACAACAGTCGTTGCGTTTGCCTTTGAACCGTTACGATGCCGTATGGGCCAGTATTCTCGTTCTTTCTTTCCATCATGCGTGGATGTTTGGAATGGTCTACTCTGTGATCTCGGATCTTCTGTTTCTTTTTTTTTTTTTCTTCTTTTCTTTACTCGCTGGGCTGGCTGCGCGGAGGTTTGTTCAACCTCATGGAGTTTTCTCTGTTCCCACGTCGCCAGTCTGGTGTGATTTAATAATAATAATAATAATAATAATAATAATTTAATCTGTGTTCGTACTTCACAGCGTGCGAGTGTTCCTTTGTGTCAGCACAAACGTGTCTGTGCGCCTACCAAACCACTTGCTAAATAGTAACTGGCTTAGCAAGTATCATTAGTAAAGTATTTGATGTAACTTATTTTTTTAAAATTTAAATGAAATCAGTTCAGTAAACTATGCACTCTGTCGCTGTTTAATTTGATACCGTAACGCATTCGGTCTTTGTAAAGCGTACTTTACAACGACCGAATGCGTTAGACCAAACGCTGCCGTCTGCAGGAGCCTTTGCTAGATGACGTTATTGAGTAAATACGACATCTCCAGTACAGTCCGTGACCCACGTACGTTTGCTCCTTATCGCCTATAGTAGGTATATCGCGACATGACTGGATAAACATGATAAAATGAGGATAATAGAAAGTGCTTTTATTACTCACTTTATTCAATGTGCATTTCTTCTACGGCTTCTGGCTATAGGGCTACTGTAAGTTAAGCAACGTGAAGGAAGAAACTCAATTTCCGGGAAGGAAAAGCCACAGTTGCAGTGTACGGTGTGAGGAAGATTAGCTGAATAAATAGCTACCTTCAACTAGGAACGTTCTACCCAAGGTGCGAGTGGAGGCACGCAACAGGTGTTATCGATTAGTTGGTGAAATTAAGCCCAGTAGACTTGGCTTGTCCAGAGCTCCGAATAGCCGTTTTGGCTTTGAACCACTCAATCAAGTTTGAGGCAGCTCAATCTTGCCCCGTAAAATGAAATTTCAGCCGTCTCAAACGTAACCGACCTTTGTTTAACGCCTGCAACACGATTAAAAATGGCGAAGCCAACGCCCCTGTTTGGGGTTTCGGACACGTAAAGCTGCAAGGGCTTAGCTCAACTTGACTTTGAATAACCAATCGATGACACCTGAACCTTGCATGTCATGTCTCATTCTTAATGTTTTCGAAAGGAGACATCCCAATCGGAAATTTATAGGCACTTATCGGCAGCCTGCGAGTAAATAGTGAGCAGCATTGGATAACATCGGATAGTTGCCTATAAATTTCCTATTGGGTTCTAGGCAGGAAAATGTGAATCTCAAACTACAACAGTTCTAAGTGAACAAGGGTGCATACTATTACACCTCTAGCTACGAAAATCTAGACAACAATTAATTAGTGCGTACAACTCTACCTAGAAGAGCCTTATGGATAAAAATTACATGCAACAAATGTTTATAAGCCTGAGAGCTACTTCAGGTAGAATGCATTCCAATATATTCCAGGGGAAATGTGCAACATTCAATTTTTAAGACCATGATTAATCATTCCGGAGGGTGCTCAGAGCAGCAGACGTAGTAATGATGATGCTATCGGCAGGAATTTGCCTGTAACATTGCTGAGAACAGATGCCGGAAGCGTGATTACTGACAGTATTATCTGATACATTATTGTACTTATGCACTAAATAAATGAAAATATGAAAAATTGATTTTGATACAATGTATTAAATCTAGTAGATGATTTATTTCAGGAAATATTTAAAGTAGAAGTGAATATTTCCACTGTTCCATGCGAAAGTTTCAGCTGACCGTGAGAAAAGACATACAGTTCTCGAAATATGTATCACTTCAAGTTTTTACATTTTTCTGGTTTTTATATATCCTCTTTTCTTTTATTAACGATTTACCTTAGCTAATAGCTCCACAAGTCATTGACAAAAAAATGTACTGAAAAAATCGCTGTGCTCTAAATTGACAAGCGTTCTAATACTTCTTCCCTCAACACGAATCGTCTTTACACGTTGCGAGTTCAAAATTTGTTGTTGAATCACTCTGGTGACAATTCTGTATAGATTCGCACCTTCCAGATGAACATTTTAGGCAATATTTTTGTAACGGCCTTTCCCATACCAAGAATTCATTGACCGGTATTATGTTTTAAATCAACTACAGAGCAAATTAAGGCGCTACATATATTTTAATTTCTAGTTCATAAACACTTCCTACTACCTGTTTCAAACACTATCAATAGAGAAAGTTTACAATTATTATTTTCCATCTGGCATGTTCTTTTATAAAGTTCCGAACTTAGAGCTATCAACTGACGAAGGTAGAGCAGTGACCACCAGCTTGCCTACCGTTCTCACTGCAGCATGTGTCACCTGTCCTAACTCACCCATGTCTGAATGCTGTGTCTGCGAGTCATTATCGTGTTACCTCTGCAGCTAGATTTCAGTTAATTTTGTTATCAGGTGGGAGATCTGCTGCTCAATTGGGCCCTAAAATGAGAAGAGCAGTCGTGTAAGGCCGCTTCGCAAGACGCAACAACTACGTACGGTAAGGCTGTCTCTCCTGGGGATTTATCCCAGAATTTAAGGGATTTTCCTTTGGACCATAAGACTTGGACGTTCAATTTTTCGCTGCATTATCTGCACGTTTCTGTTCTGCATTATAGCTTTTAAGCTGAGCTTAAGGTGAGTGAGTGTGGATTGTGGATGTGTCGATGAAGGAGGAGCCACACTGAAATATCTGCAGCGCACTGGGGTACAACAGCCACATTCTACCCTACCATTCCTAAATTGGCTCCTCGCCGTCTGTAGTGGAAGAAGATACACAGCTGCCACTGGCGGCTTGTGGGCTGGAGTCTGGCTACCTTATTTCTACTTTTACAGACTGCCTTCCAATAAATTATCTAATCGTTTTATTTTGCACGCCAGTATACGAGTCCCGTAACAACACAATGCACTGCAATACATTAACTATATACTCTAAAAAACTATATTACCGGCTTCGCTCTCACCGATATTTCGTCGTATTGCGAATTCGCTGATGAATACACAGTGCTTTAAGACAGACAATGCCCTTCAATATATACAAAGCTAATTATTTGCAATAATATAATTATAAATCTTTGGAGACGTTTGTAGCAGCTATAAGACCGAGCTTACCCAAAAACCAAAGAATAGAGCTGAGGTGTTCTAGCGGTGCCAGAGGGGCCTCTGAGCTTGCTAAAGAAGGCCGTCCCGCTTGTACTGTTTCCATCCTTTGCAGTAGCACGAAAATATGTGGTGAAGATGGTGCACATACGATACTATATATAGCAGTCACGTGGGTAGCAATTAGGATAAATCATTAATATACAGGCACGAGTCACAGCAAGTCAAAAGTACATCTGACCCTCTATTGATTTATCGAGTGACCTCGATAGGTAAGGATCGCAGTAATATCGCGAGATAGGAGCGTACGAAACTTTAAATAGTGAAAACGCAAATTCAACTTCCCCCCGCACCCCGGATTCTATGACTCGTTGGCCTAGGGTTGGAGAGGTCTCACGCATTCAGAAATACAGAGAGAAAACCAATTTAGTTGATTTATGCTGATGTCCATCAAAGTTTATGATTTGTGTCTCATCTGCGTTTGTATGTACAAAATATCTCCCCGTCTCATAATGCATGCTTTTCAGTACTTGGCCTTATCCTGGAATCCTTAGCAGATGATCATAGACTCAGACGCGCCATCTGAATGCCACTAACATATAAAAGCACACCATTCAATATCCTATAAATATATCACAACATTTACTTCATATAAGGTCTCCCATAAAAACTCATACATCCATATTAGCATAACCTACATATTTATTAACTGTCTTCACATCCCTTACGAGATATCAAGGTTGATTTATATGGTGATGTGTTTTTGAGATAAGATATGTATCCAGTTTATATATCTTCCGGAACATATATCGGTACAGATCTTAGAACGCTCTACGGGAGATTCAGAATAAGTTACAGATTTGATAACGAGTAAATTATGCACTTTAGGCTTACAGCTTGCACTTTCAGAACTAGTGACTCACAATGGGTTATCATATTTTGCTCTCCACTACTTCTACCGAATTACTGAGGCTTTATAACGAGCAACGTATTTCATAAATGACATTTCAGACTATGCTATTTTTACGAGATACTGCATTCTCACCTCGTCCTTACGCAATTAACCATGTTTGGTAGCACATAGTCCTCAGGGGTACATTCTGGCGGATACTTTCCCTCCTACAATATATTTGGGCCTCACAACCCCAAGGGTCCCTAGTGCCTTCTGCGCAAGAGATGTTGCAGCTTGCAGCAGTTCTTGCTGACGAGGTTAGTTGTATAAAGTTAGGTATGCTCTTAATTCTTCCCCTTCTGTTTCGGGAGGTGGGCCGCTGATCGAGGTGGCCGACCTTTTCCCGCTAGACTTCTACCTTCTTGTTTTTTGTTTCCTTCCCCTGTGCCGCGTAGCTGAGCGAAAGCGTTCAGCCGTGCCTGGGGGTTGGAGATGCACAACTTGCGCCTTTTTCCTGCCAGTAGCGCACTGACCACTTAGAACTCATCCGAGTTCGTTTAAATTCTGAGACCTACCGGCAGAAAAATCGAGACAACAATCATTGATAATTTGAAAGGAAACGTATTTCGCGCCCTAGTGGCGCACGAGTCTGTGTTAAACCACAGGAATAGTTCGGCGCGATAAAGACATTGAATCCCTGATACGCTAGTAAAGTTTGTACTACTACTACTACTGCTGCTGCTACATTGGTAGTACATAGTACAAGGAAAGGTCAGAAAATTTTTAACATAGATGATTCCAGCATAAAACATAACTCCTTCACACCTTTGCTGCCGCTCGTATTGCAAACGAGCTCTTGCGCCCTTAGCGAGCCATCTTTGTCTTCATCAGCGTGAGCCGCCATCAAGTGTGGCTCGGGTCTGCTACTTGCCGCCTGAACGGAGAGTTTCACATGAAGCATGGGTCAAGAGTGTTTGTCGGAGGCATTTTTCTACATAACAAACTTGCTTTAGATGAAATTGTATTGCTAATTCATTACTTAGTTAGGACAGCTTGAGTTATTTGCGAGTATTTGAAAGTTGTCAATATACAGTATATTGCATCAATCACTTTCCTTTAGATTTTAGTCATTTTCAGGTGCGCAAAATTTTTGCAAATTGCACTTCAACGTAAACAACATCAATAAATAAATTATAATATTTTGCGAAAATGGTACTTGTCACATTATTTATCAGAAAATAATAAGAATACACTACTCAAGTAAAAATCTGTGCCATAAAATCAAATTGACACATGTTGGGATAGACAGTGCTTCCTAGCAGTTTTTTGAGAATACATTACTCTGGTAAAAACCTTTGTCAAAAGAAAAAAATTGAAACGTGGGGACAGTGTTCCCTATTATTGTTAATTATCCTTTCGCCATTTTTCTCATCGCGAACAATCTTTTATCAACACAGAGTGTCACCTTCTGTACTTCTGCAGGTGAAATTTACCGTTAAACCTCCAAAATCCTCTTCGACGAATCATCTTAACTTTGCAAATTGGCGTCTATTCTCATGAACCTTCCTGTTTACTATGGATCAAAGAGTCTCAGTGTGATTTATATCTAGACTCTGGGGAGACTAATCAATGAGTTTAGTCGTATCACTCGTATGCGATACATGGCTTAGACCATTGTCCTATAGAAAAAATAAGGTTTCTTTAGCTGCCAGCATTCTGCATATGGAACCAGGGTACACTGTGATTTCAAAGGCATGCACAGTTATTAGCGGAAGTCATTTTGAGGTCATTTAGTTCCAGAAAAACCCAATAATTGAGTCATAGGTGATTCTAGCCCAAAACATAGCTTCACCACCCCCTTGTTGCCGCTTGTAACGCAAACGAGCACGTGTGCCCAGGCCTAGGGCACACGTGCCCAGGGCCGTCCATTGTGACCCCCTCGGGCCTCATACATTGAAGATTTTGGATTAAAAATCTTTTAATTTTTCTATTGTCTCTCTATTGTTTACTTGTTGTGGCTTTCGGTCTGCGACTCTCATGCATTTGTCGCTCAACTTTACCTTCTTTAACGAATCTTCTCACCACACGATGATCATGTGTGCAATTATCGAAATTTACAGTGTAAGTTAATTCATATTGATCAACTTCACACTTTCAGCCGTCTCAAATCCCTTTAACATCCGTTCTCTTGTCGTTTTGTGAAATTTTTGGGCATTTACAAACACTTTTTGCTCGCCTGACAATACGATAAATAAGAAAAATTTGAACTGATATAAATGCATATTAAGTTTAATCATAAATTTAAATTATTCACAAACAAATCAAGCTGCCATAACTTATTGATGGATTCAGTGTTCAATTGTCATCTAACACAAGTTTGCAATATATATAGAAACATTCCTCCTGCAAACGTATGGCATTATAAGTTAGTTAATATGTAATATATATACATATATATATATATATATATATTTTTTTTTTCTTGAGATGGCAAAATGTAGATGACGATTGTAGAAGCAGTTGAAGAAATTTTGGTACCCACGACGCGCGTTTCGCTGTTCTCCAGCTCATCAGGTGGGAGGATCGAAGTTGGTAA
>LQNS02276867.1:3969896-3980786 GCA_001587735.2 Parhyale hawaiensis
TAAACGCGTTGACTGACTCCGCACTAACAACATCGGAGGGGAGTCTATTCCAAATGCTGACGATTAAATACGGAAAGAACTGCTAACTTAAGGTCGTTCTTCGAGCTTTATGCTTGAGTTTTTGACCGTTGTTTCGCAAGCGATCATTGAGGTCTCTTTCAAAGAGCCCCGTTGTATGTACATCGTTGAAGATGTTCAAATACTTGAATGTTTCTATTAGTTACCCCCTGAGACGCCTTTACTCGAGAGATATCAGACCAAGTTCTTTTAGGCGACCTTCATAAGACTTATTTCGCAGCTGAGGTATCAATTTCGTTTCTCTGCGTTGGAGTCTTTCCATTTCATCGATATCTTTACACAGATGTGGCGACCAGAATTGAACAGCAAATTCTAAGTGTGGCCGCACAAACGCTTCGTACAAGGGAATGATGATGTCTTTGGACTTGTATTCAAAATTTCTAGTGATGAATCCCAGTACTCTGCTTCCCATTTTCACACTCTTGTCAACTTGCTGACCGTGTTGTAGCTTGTTTGGAATAGTGTAAGGATGACGGTGGAGACAACGAGGTACGGTATATTCTTTCATGTAATCTTTTCTTCCGGTAAAGGTAAGGATGATGGGGGAGACAACGAGGTACGGTATATTCTTTCATGTAATCTTTTCTTCCGGTAAAGGTAAGGATGATGGTGGAGACAACGAGGTACGGTATATTTACCTCCGCCTAGGAGGTTATGTTTTCGTCGGGTGTGTCTGTCTGTGTATCTGCCCAATGTCGATCTCAAAAAGTTATGGACGGATTTTGACGAACCTTACAGAGATTGTTAGGTATGTTAGGAGGAATAGATGATTAACTTTTGGTGAAGATCCGTCCATCCGTTTGTTTGTCTGCCTCATGCCATAACTCAAAAAGTTATATGCGGATTTTTATGAAATTCATATGAATTGTTAGGTATATCACAATGAATAAATGACCAAATTTTTGATGATCCGTTGGTTCGTTCGTTTGTTTGTCACTGTTTTTATTTTTATGCTTGTTAGCACAATAACTAAAAAATAATGAATGGATCTTTATGAAATTTATAGGGATTGTTAGTAATGTTAAAAGACATAAATGATTAAGTTTTGGTGCAGATGGGTTCCTTCGTTTGTATGTTTGACTCATGTTTGTCATAACGTTTGTTAACAGCATAACTCAAAAAATTATGAACGGAAATCAAGAAAATTGCGCAAGCTGTTATTACTATCAAAGACACAAATGATCAGATTTTGGAGTTGACACAATGAAAATCATGGTTTCAGAGTCCAATTTGAATTTTTTGCTACCGTTGCTTCGCTTGCCGGAGGTATGCGCTCTCAGAGTGCTCTAGTCTTCCATGTAATTTTCTCTTTCGGTAGAGGTAAGGATGATGGTGGAAACAACAAGGTATATTCTTTCTTGTGATCTTTTATCTCTTCCTGTACCAGCAATGATGGTTGTGAAAACAAGATAGATCATCTATGCGGGCTTTTCTTTTCAACGCTTCAAGAACCGCTCCATTGGCTACTATGCTTGAATTAACTAAAAAAATGATTGCGAGGAAAAAGTTGGAGTTGTCGCTGTAACGTCATCAACTGCAGCTTAAGGGCCGTGCAGCACGACGTAAATCTTAGATAAACCTCTTATTGCTCCCAGCCGAATATCCAAGGACCACTTTTTCTTGTACAGGCGTTCGTCACGACGCATAGGACGACAAGTACTCAGGAGCAGCACTCCAGCAAGTGAATTTTTTTCTAATGTGTTCTCTGACACCTTATGAATGGTCGGCACTAGGCGCAATAGGATAAAGCTGCTCAGCGGCAGCAATCACGTGGCTATTATTACCCACAGCAAGGAGGTTAAGTTTTTGTCGAGTTTGTCTGTAGGACTTTCTGTCTGTATGTCACCAAGGTGACTCAAATAGTTATGGACGGATCTTGACAAAACTTACAGGGATTGCAGTCGTATGATAGGAAGAGCAAATGATGATTTATTGTTGGTGAAGATCCATTCAACGTTTTTTTTTTGTTTGCCTCTTTTTTCTTGGTATAATCAGACAAAAAATTATGGACGGACCTTTATGAATTTTACAGGAATTGTTGGGATGTTACTATAGAAGCAATTGACCAGATTTTTGTGTTATCTGTTTGCCCGTCTCTTTGTTTGTCTCTACGTACATTTTTATGCTTGCCAGTAACATAACTCAAAATGTAATGAACGGATCTTCATGAAATTTGTAGGAAGAGTTAAAAGTGTTAAAAACATAAATGACCGATTTTTTTTAGTTTTGATCGATTCGTCAGTTTGCGTATTTGACTAATATTTCGTTTGCCAAAATATTTGTCAGAACATGAAAAAGTTATGGAAAGACATTCATGAAATTTCAAAGAATTGTTAGAAATATTAAGATGCAGAGATGACCATATTTTGGTGATGATCGGTTGGACCGTTTGCGTGTTTGACTAATAATTGTCTCAGTTTTTGTCAAAACCTTACTGAAAAAGCTACTGATGGATTTTCATGAAAGTTATTGAAACTGTTATTATAATACAAAAGGCGCAAATGACAAAATTTTGGTGATGATGCGTAGGAAACTTTGGTTTCAAGACCAATTTGATTTTTTTTTCGTTAACATTGCCTAGCATGGCGGAAGTTTGCGCTCTCAGAGTGCTGTAGTAATTATTTAAATTAGAAGCCTGGGCGTCCGTGGACAGGTAATGTAACATAAATGGAGTATAAGTTTGCAGAACGCTCAGAGTGTTGCCAGTCACTAGCTGCCAGTAATCTTATCACTCAGTTAAATGAAGATTAGCTGCTGCTACTTACAGACTAAATGCCACGGAGCTATGACACTTCTCAGGGGCCCACGCTTTGGTCGAGTTACATTATTTCCTGGAAGGGTAGGACGAAAACTTTAATTAGCTCCAATCAAACAAGACCTAATATTGCTGGATAAATTACTTAACCTCTCAAATTTATGCGCTTTGCTCCTGGTGCATTTGAGTAACGCAAATATGCTCGAGTAGCAAATCTTCACTTCTACATTTTCTAAACGTTTATTTTTGAATAACGAAGCGTTAAAGCAATTGGTGGTTTGTGTAACCAGGTCGCCACCACAGATCTCCGACGGCCAGCGGCAAGCGCCGACATTCAGACAGAAATCAGGCAGTCCCGTTAGCCGAGCATTTAGCGGCCTATGTATAGCTAAAGTTCTTCTCTTTCCTGTCATGAGACTGACACCATACATGCCTTGCCAGACTATTGTTGTACCCATAGACTAAACTCAGGGTATAATACTGCCGACTTATTTGTGTTCTTATGGACTGCACTGTACTTGATGGCCCACTCAAACACGCAACTAAGTTTTACGGGTCACTAATAAAACGTGAGTGAAACGTTTTCAAACTAAGCGCTTATGTTGACGAATTTAAGCATTGTACTTTAGGCGGGAAAAAATACAAAGCAAAATAAGCACCAACATTTTCTCATTATAAGCGCCTAAAACATAAAAGGATATCACTTCAAACATTTCTGGAGCTATGTCCACACGAAAAACGACTCTAAGCGGGCATTATTCGGGGCATAGACCCTCGGGGGTTACGCTCTAGGTAACAAAAAGCAACACGCATCATGAGTGTATGTTAGGAAGAGCAGATGATGATTAACTCCCGCTGTAAGCCTGCAAATTTAGCTCAATTAGTAATTGAAAGTTTCGGTAACGGAATATAAAAACATTTAAAATTATTTTCAAGATAAGTAACAGATACAAAAGTCAGTTAGAAATTGTAATTGAATTTCAGTCTTTTAGCAAACTCAGTCGACATAGGCTAGCTTGAAACAAGTTAGTAAGTTTACTGGGAAAATGGGGCTCTTCATCTTACTGTCTTACTGGATCTTACTGGACGAAGTTCGGGCCCTCTTCGGTCCCGGGCCATGCTAAGGCACCGCCCATCATCAGCGCCCGATTCATGTGAAGAGCTACATAAGCCACACCATCTTAGTTTTTTTTTTTTTTGCAGAGTTGTGACACAGAGCAACGTAAAGTGCATGGAGTGTCTATAGGCGACCACCTTGCGGATCATTCCGCATGATCCGTACGTTTTTGTGACCACTTTTTGACGTGATTTGGATAGTAATTAACCGTAATTATTGGTGAAAATTGATCGAACCGTGATTTCACTAGCGGGCTGATCATGCATGATCAAAGAGTAATTACAGACTTTAGACAAACAAAATTTCAATATTTGAAATGCAAAGTGCGTGATTTGTTCTTATATTTTAGGATAAATTAGATAAAATTATTATGATTGTTTGTAGTACTGACTTTCAGAATTGTAGTTTCTTTATAGCGTGGGCACACAATCGCAAAAATTGCTCAGTCACGCAACTTTTCCTTTCGGTCGTCTCGTTGCCATGGTGCTTGAATATCAGGCTAAAACTTTGCGTCATTGCAACTTTAAACTAACACAGAAGTAGGAGGTTTTCTAAAAGCCTCACTGTTGCTGCTTGTTATATTGTGCATACTGCGAAGAACGACTCAGTCATACTTAATATATTCTTTTCAGTCCGAGCCGAAGCCCAGGGCGCTGCAACGCAATAGAATAGTACTATAAGTTGCATTGCAATGCAACATTGCCGTACGTGTGCCCACGCTCTTAGTTTTATGCCTGTGCATGTTCAAAATGCATTAAATACTGCTAGTTCACTTATCCATTGACTTCAAAATAAATAAAAATTTCTAAAAATCCATTCCTCAACGTCTTTTGTGTAAATACGATTGAAATCCAAATTTTGAAAATAGACATGGCGTCTCTGGTTTGTTTGGCCGTTCTTGTGCGTTTCAGTGATCAGGATGAACATGATCACGGTGATTCTGATCATGATGTGGCCACAAAAAGATGCCTTATCTACGCTCTATACTCGTATGTTGTGGACCTGTTGCACACAATAAATAGGTAGGTACAGGATAACTCCCCAAATTAGAAAAGGTCTCCGAAACAACTTAAACGTAGGCTAAAAGCCGGAACAACTTAACCCATAGGAAACATTTTTAAGCACTAACAGAAATTTTTAAGCACTAATAAAAATTTTTAAGCACTAACAAATATCTTTAAGCGCTAGTAATAATTTGCATGGAGCTTACAAGCTTATTAAGCGCTACAAAATCTTAAAATTTTTTTGGGCAGCTTAAGCAAAATAAGCTTTAAGCATCTATTTGAAGCAATGTCCGGGCTCTATTTATTACAAATACTAGAGTACCCAGCCGTCAAAAATGGTGGAAAAAATTTTTAAATTAAGTTTTATAGTGTTTTTGCCTGCGAGGACAGGGTTTGCTGCTAACTGGGCCTCATACCTGTATAGGTTTGACCTTTCATTAAAGTGACGAAAATTGCGCCGTCTGAGTTTACGAGAGCAATATTTTCTTCCGGCGCGTAAAGCCGCGAATATCAGTTTGGATATGCTCGAAGGTTGAGCAGCACCAAGAGAACACATTTAGTTCAATCAAAAGAATTCTCCGGAAATACTCAGTGCTTACCGCAGCCTGGATACCAGCAGTACCTGGATACCTGGATACTCAGTGCTTACTGCAGCCTGGAGACCAACAGATAGTTGAATCTTGAGGATCGAAAATTGGCTGCTATGTGAAGAGAGCACAATTTGGCCTCTGTTTCAAGTAAACTTTCATCTATCGCGAAGAGATTCGGCTGAAGAAAGCATCAGCGAAATGAAGTGTGCACGAAAAGAACAAAACGCTAACCAAGATTGAGCCTCCCTAATTACTAAGAATACATTCAGCTAAGAAATTATAGTACTGTACAGAGCTTATGCACAAATCTTTCGGAAATACCGCCTGGTTCATATCAAATAGTTCAAATAGTACCGACATACTTCTCAAAGCCGTGCGGGCTTCGGTAAATGTTGTATTTCCGCCGTTAGAGCATTATACATAAAAATTCCAGATACTATACTGTATTTGCAATCGTAATTCCACGGGCTGAAATTTCACGGTATCTCAACTTAATTGTTCTTCAGTGTAGATGAATTTTCTCCTATCTATATTCATCGAGCGTGAAGGAGAGAGAGACCAACTAAAGGGCAAGCAAGATGACAAGAAACCATGACTGAATATAGCATATGTATGGTCAACATCATGGACGTTTGAGAGTGATAACGACCCGTTCATTTTAACGTCATTTCATGGGTAAATGTTCTTGATCTTCCTAAGAATGTTATTCCTGCGAGTAAGCGGAATTTTTGGCGGTCTCAGATAAAACTGCTTCCATGGTAAACAATAAAACACTGATTCCCTTCGACAGCCCTACATACCATGATTAGACAAAAGAGAGCACTAGAGAATTATCAGATCTGTTTGCAGAACACTAGCCATGGAAAGCTATCGGTTACCGCCGGAGCTGTGGATGGCCACCTATAATCCGGCAGCTGCAGCATTAGAACAGGACTTTTCGCCGATCTTCTAGTAATGAGTGATTGACTAGAATTTGGGTTTGTGATAACAGTATCGGGGCGAAGGATAATTGGTTTGTTATCTTTCGTGGGAATGTACGAACTTAGGATTATGATTGCCAACGGCTTTGGAACACATAGACTTGAAGTTTTCAGCAGTCATCCTATGAATAAATTTGGGTGCGAACGATAGTTTTACGTTCTACTGCTGTGGACGGACTTCGAGTATTTGATAGTCAATAGTCTGGCGCTCAGCCAGCAAACAATTGACAACTTTAGACAGAGTTGCAAGAGAAACAACTTGAAGCCCAACGGTAGTGCCTGGGTATTTCGAGGCAATGTTGAAGGCATAATTCGTGATTTTTTTTTATGTCTGCTCTTGTTTAATATTGATGTTCTTTTTTTTTTAATATGACTACATCAGTAACTTAGAATTGCCTTACTGCGTGTGGTCCGACACCGACCGTTTTGTGCAAGCTCGGCCTTTAGATGCCTTTCATTGCTTGAAGTCTCTGGTTCGATCTCCATTTTAGCTTCCTATTCATCAAGATTACTAGAACATAAAGCTAGACCTTTGCCACTGAATAACTTCAGTTAACAGAGGGAAAATGAGCAAAAATTGTAGCTTATAATGCTGCATTATAGTTCAGTAACACTTCATTTACGCTCTTATAAAGCCATTTGCAATAATACTGGTAGTTTTTAACTGATGGGAACACAAACGTTAAAAGATACATCTCACTGCAATAGGCTAAGTTTTTACTTCCTGAAAAATATCTAAAAGTTTGCTGGCTGCAGTGAACAGTCTAAGAAGAAAAATGAATCGAGGATTACTGTTGGTCTCGACAAGCCTTAAGGCAGCCGCATTAGCTTCCCAAGACCGACATGTTCAAGCGCAGTTACCTGCGTCATTTAGGGCAGAGACTGCACGATACCTGCAGTCTCTGGTTAAGGTAATTTGCACGTAACGCAAACACGGGGCTGGCACAGAGAGCATGGGTGGTGCAGTCAACTTTGGACTTACCAGCACTCAATGTCTGGCAGCCTTCAAATATACATCGACACAAAGACGAGGCTAGCAATGGAGGGCAGAAATTGTAGGAGCTGTAAGGGAGGGTGTGGTAAGAGCAAGAACTGGCTCATGCACTGTCATGGATTCATTAATGTTGAGTGCGCGAAAGTGGAGGTGCTTTGACCAGCCTTCCAATCGGGGCAGCGGTGCCGTTAGCCCCTCTCTAGGCTCCCGTGCTTGTAGGACTCGAGAGGATTTGCTTTCCAGAGCTCACCGACGACCTTTGTAAATATTTGCTGCAGAATGTCGGCATCAAAATATATAGCCCGCCCTACTTACCTCTCCGTACTATATTATTTTTGCAAATACCTAATCCTCTTGAGCTATATTGGTCTCTCTACAGCAGTGGCCTGTAAAAAACTCGCTTCAGGCGGTAGCCGTTCTGGATCGGCCTCCAAGTCTATTAGTTGCTTTGAATTCTTTTTTGGTTATTTATGCGTCTCAGTATCTTGCTTATCGTCATTAATTGCGGCTACTGCTGAAATTATTCTAACATCAGCAGGGAACCGCGTGATCCGCCTTATTTCGCTCTACTCAATTGTCCTCTCTTTTCTTATAATTATTTATTCGTCCGCGCCCTTGTCTTCAGCAATGACCTCTACAAAAAATTTCTTTAAGGCATCATACAAAGACACCCTCATTTCAACGTACGGTATTCTCTTTGAAGCTATTTATGTCACTCTTTCAAATAATAACAAGTTTTTTATTGATGTCAGTCGACTTTTGCGAACAATCTACTCGCACTTGATTAAAACAAAGTAGACCTCCATTAGCCCCGTTCAGACCAACGTACTTCATAAGCTACTCTTCAAAACAAAAATTGTTTGATCCAGGCCGGGACAAAGAGCAGCAAACGAAGAGACGACCTGTGGATTTGGTAGAGTACTGAGGTACACAGGAAGCCGTCGGATAGTACAGCGGAAAGGAAGGGCAACGGGAAAATTATGTGGGTATCCGAACTTAGAAAGAGATACATGAATATTTTGCCAGTGTAATGGAAATGAACATAATAGTCCGCTGTACTGTCGAAACCCTTATCATACTCGCATTTTATTCACTTCTTCGCAATAGAAAATTTGTTTTCCCCCAGATATGGTCGGGATCATTCGTACAATAATATTAAGACAAGACGTGGTCACTAATAAATGAAATACTTGCAATGATATGTTCCATATGTTGTAAATAATTAAAAAAAAAGTACGGAGAAAACGCTTTTAGCTCTGTGACCTCTACTGGCTTTCTACTTACTGACTCTCAGAAGAATGAGATCAAATTTCCAGTTTAGCCGGGAATTGCACAATCCAGCCTTCGGGATAAATTTTATTTAAACCTCTTCGACGCTCAACAGATTCAAACTTTACCATGGGACAGCCTCCCATGTTGTGCGACGAACACAAAGAAAACTGAAATTTCATCAGTAGCGGAGGAGGTCAATACTCAAACGGATGTTGGTATTTTGGCCTCAGCAAGTTGTTTAATTTTGTCCTTCCCTTAAGTACAAGGTACAACCGATTATTCAATTGTTCTTTGTTCAGTTACCGATGTTTAGAATAGGTGAATGTGGGTTGATCGCTAAGTCTCCGATGCTAGTGCACAGTAGAAACAAATTAATTAAATAGAGAAAGAATTGGCAGGCCGGTATCGGTACCTTGACCCATTAGCACATATTGTTCCTTTTCTAAGACATTATTAATAGTTCTGTGTTTTCGAGAAATAAAGCTTTATACATATTTCATGCAGTAATTGCTTTCTTTGATGTCAACAGGAACACAAGTGAATACATCAGCCATCGTTTTCCATAACGACCTTCTGCAGGTTCTCGAACCCAAACTTGACGGCAGCATGACCACAAACAGACGCGCCAACGACGATTCTCCTGCCGGTACTCGCACCTCAACTGACGTCAACAAGAACACGAATGGACACGTCTGTCAGCACCCGCACCTTTGCTGGACGTCGACAGGAACACGAGTGAATACGTCAACGATCGTCTGCCGGCGCCTGACCCAGGCAGGAGGAGGAGGAGGACATGGACCGACGTCGTCTTCACCGCAGCACGGCGGTTCACCGCAGCTGCTCGGTCCGCAAGCACCGCAGAACTTTAACTGTTCATTGTCACTGGCATTTGATGCATCATAGAGCACTTGATGGTTCAAGGGCGTCATCAGTCACGCAGGTAATTGAGTGTGACCGAACTAAGGTAGAATGCAATTCTGGGATGGTAGACTGGGAAGTTTTTTTCCAGACGTGTCCAACATTCCAAGCAAAGTTCAGAGGTTGGAAAGTTTCTAAGAGAACCCGGAAATTGAGAGGCTTTGTAGTTCTTTCGCTGGTGGTGGTATCTATAAAAGTACAATTACTGTTAGTTACCAGTTTTTGATTTACTCTGAAAATTGTGACGGCAGAGTTTGTAATTCTTCAGCATATTTTTTAAGTTACTGCATTGATGGAGCAGCGTGGCCACAAAAACGACTTTCTTGCGGTTAAGACAACAGTGTAAAGAAAAGAGCGTTATGGAACATTTTGCTCCATACCAAGACAAAGCGCATTACGTCAGACCTTAAATATACAGTAGCTACATCACGTACAGGAACATATGAGACACAGAGCAGTGTTGACGGTTTCAATTAATTTTACCCTAACTTGGAATACCGTAGGACACAGTGTTTAAACATGAATGGAGTGCTTGAGTCGCCCACTTTAATCAACACACAGTAAAATATACTGCGAGTGTTTCCATTACTTCTTTATGTATATATGTATTTTACCTAATCCTTGAGCTGAATATAAATGACGATCTTCAATACAATTTTTGAAAATAAAACTGCAGGGAACTCTGTAGGACACTCGTGTACAGCGCTGATGTTTGCCTGTAGCCACAACTGTTCCATGTTGATGTTGACTTACCCTTTCGTCAACGACAGTATCTACAGTCTCAGGCATCACTTTCAACAATCCAAATCATGGCGTTAAGTGTTTCTCTCTCTGGGAACTCGCAGCATCTCCAGCAGCCCGTCCCAAATGTTTTTGCAGATTTTCATGTGTTTTTGGTGTTTGGAAGCAAAAGTATTTTTGCTTGAGCGCATAAATAGAGCTGGGCGAGAGCAAGGCTTGGCAGTAACGAAATGCTAATAGGCTCATCGTGCGCTTCCGAGAAGAACTCATTGGAATTCGCGCAGCTTCGGCCAATGCAAGTGCAGTTCCTGGCAGGCGGCGCCCGAGGCAGTCACTCGTGTCGACGGAGGCAAAAAATTGGAGATCGTCGCAGCCAAGGAAGCGCGCAAGCGACAACTGCATTGCCGACCACTGACGAACTCAGCCGCTTGAGTAAGAAAG
>LQNS02276867.1:4015451-4036141 GCA_001587735.2 Parhyale hawaiensis
GGGAAGCTTTGACCTTTAAGTGCTAGCGACTCGTGGAGAAGGAGTTCTTAGCTGTGGAGGATGTCTCTCCCAATGTAAGTCGAGACGATTTTTAAATGAGTTGACCGACTCCGCACCAACAACGTCGGAAGGGAGTCTATTCTTGAGGAGATGGCGTCAGTTGCTTCCATCAGTGAACGATGAAAAAAGAGGGCATGTAAATGATGTAATCAAATAGTAATAGTAGACACAGAGGAATAGTTAATAAACAAAGTAAAACTGAAGTAACTCTTAACCTATACGGAAATTTCACTAAAATATTAAAAAGCTAACTTATAAACTTAGCTAGAGGGTAACTAATGCCAAAACACTCGCATCTGTTGCATTAAATATTGGTAAGAAAGTCATCGTTGCCTTAATCATCAGTAAGTGGCACACGTACAACTAGCTGTAGGTATAATAATGAAGGCTGTTAACGTCAACGAAGAGCTGGCAAAGAATTGGTGGAAAGGAGTAATCGGTTTTTCCTGTCAAATGAAAGGCATGAAAGTAACCCAAGAAAGGGAGGGGGAATGGTGGAGAGGAGAGCAACTGCTCTTCCTGGAAGTTGAGGAGCAACGACATAATATGGGACACGAACTGTTGGACAGGAGCGATCGCTTTTCTAATAACTAGAGGGACACAACAGCATATAACGTAGGAGAGACAGAGGGGATTCGTAGAAACGATTAGAAGCTTTTCCAAAAACACATAGGACAAACCTAGGAAAGGTACAAGGATTGGTGACAAGGAGCAACTGTTATTCCAATGCCACAAAAAAAAAAAAAACTTACCTAAAACAAAAGGAGAGACGGCGCTACAGAACATAAACAAGCACTGTGGACAGAAAATTATAAAAGATAATATAAAATAAAAATGTATAAATATATATATATATATATATATATATATAAAATGTTGGTGCAGCAATACGCGCACAAATACGAATTAAGCAAATATTAAATTTCACCTACTACTTCAAATGGTCAACAGAACATGAAATCTGCAAAATAAATTGAAATCTGGCTGAAGTCGCGACTGTTTGATAAACTTATGCAAATAAATTCGAATTACAGATATATTTCTCCCGATAAAAATACTGATCAGTCCTAAAATCTACACGCAAAAGCAAACAATCATCTACAAATGAAGGCAAAAATTAGCCACACAAATAAAAAAATAATATACATACTTAAAAAATTTTTAGGTATAGTATATGTAAGAGTATCTAGCAGTAGAACCCAGGAGATAACCAAAGATTTAGAAAGAAAACACGCACACACATAGAGCTTTGAATGAAATAGAAATGCAGAAAGTGCTAAATATTGTATTGGATTATTATTAAGTAGATTTAGCCTCAATTAAATGTGGATTTTGTCAAGTTCGGCTTAATTCCTGTGGTGTTAATGTAATGTACGTGCTGAGCAAAGTGACGACATTGAAGTTGCCCTGGCAAGATCTCGGTCCCCTCTACGCAGGACCCGAACAGGATTTCGTGGAATGGCCGTGTACAACAGAGTTGATTTTTGCGCTTAGAAGCAGTCGGGGAATCAGTACGCCTGTCATGATGAGGTTATTGCTATCGGGATTTTCAGACACAAGAACAGTTTTCATTCGTTCTCTTGATATTGCCGTCCCGTAGCTGATGCATCTATCTATGGCTGGATATGAATTGCGCGTACCTTCATCCGGTGTTCAGGCTCGAAGTAAGTTTTTATTTTTGCTGGAGATGAAAATGAGCGTCACAGGGAGAGGGTGTTCAGTTTCTGCTACTGATGGCCACGGTGAAGCTGCAGTATATATTTTTGCTCTTTGTCCAGTTGTACGCAGTTTGTTTAGAAATCAACACATATTGATGACAACTATCTTGACCTTATAATAACCAATGACATTGAATTGGTGACTGTATCTGTTAGTTCCCCAGTAAGCACCTTGACCTCACACATCTAGCAACGTATTGGGAGCTGGACCAGGTTATGCCAGCTGCCGACATCAGGAGCTAGGGTTGTGCGTGTGAAGAGTGGGCCGATTGGGATATTACCGCTACGGATGTGAGGGATTACCGGCGCGTCCTATTGTGCGCGCTTTTGACCCGTTTTTGAACTAAATGAATTGGTTGATACCCTTTTGAGGAGGTTGTTTCCAAGAAAGGACATTCTTGTTTTTTGCGTGGTCCCGAGATGAGCCTTGGTTTTCTTGGTTGACTTTTGAAGCTAAACAGGCGGCTTGTTAGCATGTTGGCTTGGTGGCTTTCAAGTCAAGCGACTCTGATCTGCGGCAAACGTATGTGACGCACAGGCTGATAGTCCAGGCTCTAGGAGGGTCTCTGTGTACATTTCTCTTTTATGGCTCTACCATATATTTTCCTATTTCATATGTTGAGAACATTAAAAATCTTTGGGTAGAACTTTCGCAACTAGTACATTTTTAAGGAAGGCATGGGGTCCCAAAATGATCACATGTCGACTGATTGTTTTGAAACTTGCTTAGCATATGTATTTTTTAAAAAGAAACATATTTTGTTCATACAGCTTTTTTGATTTAGGCGTTAGTTTTTGAGATAATGGGGTTTATATATGAATGTATATAAATATATGTATATTTTGGAAATTTCAAAAGAATAGAACTCAAAGAGTTTTCCTGCTGGAATAAAAACAACGACAGCTTTGGAATCCTTCAAACATTATTAACAAAACTATGGAGCTGCATTCTCCATTTTTGCCCTCATATTATCTTTTTATCACCGCTGGGTTCTCCATTGTCTCTTTCGTTGCAATAGCTAACTAAAATATAGGGAAAAAACAATTAAGAAATTTGGATTTGAGCCGCGTTAAAAAAACATTATGAGGGCAAAATGTATAATCTAGCTCTATAGTTTTGTGAGAAATGTTCAAATGATTTTAAAACTGTCATTGTTTTTATTGTAGCAGGAAAACTCATTGAGTTCTATTCGTTTGAAATTTCCAAAATATGCGTATATATTTCTATATAAGCCTCAATATCTCAAAAACTAAGGCCTAAATAAAAAAAGTTGTAGGAATAAAATATGCTTATTTTTCAAACATACATATGCTGAGAAAGTTTCAGAGCAATCAGTCTACTATTGATAATTTTGCCCCCCCCCCATGCCCTCTCTCAAAAATGTACCAGTTGCGAAAGTTCTACCCAACTTTTTTTAATGTCCTCATCATATGGAATAGGAAAATACATGGTACAGCCGTGAAAGAAAAATGTACACAGACTATGAGGCCCAACATCTTTCGGCTCAATTCAACAGTAAACAGAGCAGGGATGATTATCGCTCAAACATTCGATGTTACCCAAGTCTCGCTTAACCTCATTATCATTCCGAGCAGGTACTGTACGGGCACTCTTGGTGCACCTAGACCTATATGGTGGACTGGCCCTGGTGGACCTTGTTGATATATTTCCCTATCCTAAAGTTGTTGCTCCCGGTGTTATTGTTACTAGTGCACGAAACGCAACCCTTTTGCTGAATAAGTCATAAAAATATGTACGGTACATATTTGAAAACATCTCAGCAAAACAAAAGGGTTGCTAGTCTAGATGAGTCGTAATTAAGTGACATCACCCGTAGCACCGTTGAAAATGAACATGTCCAAACACGGGCATGCAGGCAAGCGCCCAAGTGCCTCCCCGTATCCAAGATACCCTCTCCGCAGCAAAAAAGTTGCGTACCTCGGAATTTTTTTTCTTCAGTATTAGATAGGGGAAAAATAAGGCTTCGGACAGACGGACGGACGGACGGACGGACTGACAGACAGCTCTCTTATTATAGTATAGATTTTCAGGCACTTGAGTCGCTCTGAGAAAAAGTTCCCTTTGTTGGCTTACTGAACGTACTGCACCCATTCATAAGGGTCCTTGCATTTTCAGGAGCTACCGATCTGTTCGCCTATTTTGTCAAAGGCATTCGAGAAATTAGTGGCATATAAATTAATTCGTACATATTGCTGATGGTGATGTGCTGCTACCGCGCGATTTATTACATACAATAAAGGTTTGGGTTTTTGCGACTGTCTGTATCACACCAACTACAGTCGTCATCTCAGGATTGCCATTTTTTGAAGCACCTTGTTCAGTTAGACTTTGATGTCGCCTGCGATTGAGCCAAGCACACGGACCTATTGTACAAGGTAGAGTCAATTGGTGTAAGTGGCATGGTTTTTCAATCATTCGTGACTATATTTGTGAGCGTATGCAGAGTGTGTCCGTGGACAATTGTTTGAGTGTAGTGAGCAAAATGGCAAGCGTTCCACAGGTAGCGTTCTTGGGCCGTTACCGTTCGTACTGTACACTAGTGACATGCTCTCTTCGTTGAAGAACACTATAATCAACCATGCCGATGATTTCACTGTGGTAGCGGTGATTCAAATCCCTAGTTTGTGTGATGCAGTCACCCAATCCTTGAATAAAAACCTGACGCGGATTAACTAGCGTATGGGGTTCTCACTGCTATGCCTGGAGTATGCAGCAGCATACAGGTAAGCGTGATCATAGATGATCAGTCGGTTTCGGACTCTTCTCTCTCCTGCATCTACAGTATCTCTGAATCTTGGTAATACCATGGTGCATGCAAAAGTCAAGCTCTAGAGATACTTGGTGTTTTCTTTGAAGAGACGCATACAGTTGAGGTGCATATGAGGAGCCTGGTCGTATGAGCTTCAAGTAAGGACGGGCTCCTGGGCCAAATCACTGTTGTGTTTGGTGACAATGATAAGGACGGTGCATTCTTGCTGCCTCTGTTGAAGTATTGTTCCCTTCTCCGGGCTTCTACTGCTGCCACCAACTTTCGTCTACTGGATCAACTGTCTGTTCAGCTACTCAGTAGTCTAGCAGAATAATTTTGGTAAACTTGTCGCAAGGGCGTAGTGTTACTTGCTGCCGCTCTGTCTTAGAAGGTATTCATCACTGTGGGCTATGTATTGTACTTATTCCTCTGTCTTTGCTCTCCAGATCTTTCGGAAAAACAGTGGAGCTGCAGCTGAAGTCCATTCTTTACATTGGATACTGCACTATGCCAAACTCGTCATTTAAGTCGGTGCTTTACAACCTTATTCTGTGTTGGCATTGAATTCTTTGTCGGGATCCGTGCTCGCCGCGCAGGTCGGCAGAACATGTTTTTGAGTGTTTTTCTTTTGCAGTGCACTAGTGCTGATCAGTGCTCCACCTGCAAATTCAGATGATAATCAGCAGCAGAACCCCAGATTAAGGAGCAGTATTCCGGGAGGGGCAATTAAAGCAGCGACGTGTCAACTCTACCGAACCCAACACCCTCTAAGCACGGGGCATAAGACCGTTTTTTTTGCGATGACCGCGAGGCAACCAAACGGATGTGGAGCCTTTATTTCTGATTATCTGTTTGTTCGTTCGTTTGTTGCTGTGTTTAATTTTGTGTGTTTTAGCACAAAAAATTAAGAAGTTCCAAATGGATCCTTATGAAATTTACAGGAGTTCTTAGTAATGTTGAAAGACATAGATGATTAAATTTACGAGCAGATCGTTTGGTTCGTTTGTTTGATTGTTTAACTTATGTTTGTCATAATGTTTGGTAGTAGCATAACTAAAAAAATTATGCACGAATCTTCAACAAAATTGCAGAAACTGTTAATACTATCAAAGGGCACAAGTGATTAGATTTTCGTGTTGATAGACAGAAAATCATGGTTTGAGAGCCAATTGAATTTTTCGTTACCGCTGCCTTACTTGGCGGAGGTATGCGCTCTCAGAGTGCTCTGGTTAATTATTGCAATTTTACGCCTTGTTTTCAAGTCTTATCATTCACGTTCAGGCGCACAGAGAACAATTTTCTTGGCTTGAAATAACCAGCATGAGCATTTTTCTAGTAAAATACCTTACGTTTGTTATTCGAACCAACCGTCTTGGCCTGCAGGATTCCACGACACCACGTAATATTGCGGCTATGATAAGTGCGCACTTGTGGCCAAGAATACCCTCTCATACGACCACAGGTTTTAATTTAATCAAGCAATTTAGTCTCATTCAGATATTTTATCAAACATCACTCGAAGGCTGCCATACTTTTGCTGAAATCAATTCAACGAAGTGTAAAAAAGAATGCTATGACACCGGAACTTCTTCATGGAACTATGCAGTTAACGATGCAATTCTTTAGCGTCCATGGACAGTTAATAAAACACTGCTTGACAGAGTGGTTCGTCGATGTGCGCTCATGCTGGATGGTGTTGTGCCCTGTGATCTGGCGCATCATCGCAGAGTTGGTTGGGTCTGCTTTCTCTGTGAAATATATAATTGTCCTACTCATCCACTGGTGGCTTTTTTTCCGGAGCCATTTGCTCGGGTGAGGTAGAGTCGGCGTACTGGTGCTCTTTATGAGCGTGCCTTAGAACCGGAAGGATGCCGTACAAGCAAGTATTCTTCATTTTTTCCATCGTATGTAGAAGTTTGAAGGTCTTGATGGCTCTGCCTTTGCTGGTGCGGGTATTGGCAGCTTTAAGCAATCTATAAACAGAGCTTTTCTGTGATCTCTGATCTTCTCTTTCTTTCTTCGCTTGCTGGGCTGGTTGCATGGGGGCTTGTCAACATTATGGAGCTTCTTCCGTTCTCACGTCACCAGTCTAGTGTATCTAAATAATAATAATAACAACAAACCTAACAACTGAAGTAAATTTCATGAAAATCCGTCCATAACTTTTTGAGTCATAGCACCGAGAAAAAATACGCAGACAAACAAACAAAAACCAAACAAACAGATGGACAGATTTCCACGAACAGTTAACTATCTGTTACTGTTCACATACCTAACAATCCCTGAAAATTTCGTAAAGATCCGTTCATAAAATTTGAGTTATCTGGGTGACATACAAACAGAAAACAGACCAATAGACAGACAAACACGGCAAAAACATAACCTTCTTGGCGGAGGTATAATAGCACAGGCCAAACATTGTAGCTATTGCTTATTGAACCCATATGAATATTTGCTAGTATGTTGGCTATATCCGAAGGTTACAAAATTATGGAGCAGTTTGGGAAATTCTGCTCCACACTTTGCAGTTGCCTAGGAAATTTCCCGGTGTAACGAAGAGCTTACTCCAAATTATCATTTTGCCCTAACTGGACTAAATAAAACGGCGTTTCTAGCAGGCGTATCAACGTTAAAAATGTTAAAACAAAATAAGTTGGGGCCACTTTTTAAAGTCATGTTCAGCCGGCCCCTACAACTGGCCTCAGAGTTTCTACATTTCTACAACTTTGTGCCTCTCTCATTTTGATTTTTTTTTGTCTTATAGTCGCACTATTTGAAGAACAACAAACTTTAACTCCTACTTTTTATTAACGAGATACGGCAATAACACTTCACCAGGGAATGAATACACCACCTCACCAACATGAGGATCAAAAGGGACGTTTTGTTGAAAATAGAGCAAGATATATTTACATTCTGCCAGCCGTGTCAGCCGTGCCCTCTACCTGACTTTCGTAGTGCTGTCCTGTCCCACAAAATTCATCAACACAGATTCGTCGTATAATGTAACTGATGTAGAAAGCAGCCAGAGCTTCATTAATACAGGAGCGCATAGCATTGGTGGGCACTAGATTAGTGTGCCACCGCCGTTCCCATTATGTCAACAAAAACAGAGGCCTCTTTTGCGAAGACAACACCACCAGAGATACATAACCGGCCTGGCCAACCGTCGCTCCACCTTCCGTCCTAGTGATATTTTGCACTCGCGCCCTGCGGCTGCAGGCGCGCGCCACCGCTCGCTGACTAATTGAGTGACATCAATATTATCCAAAGCATCTTGAGCCCATACACGGTGCGGGTGCGGCACTTCTTATGCCGAGTTTACACTCTACATTTGCGGAAATAATGAGGTGTGCGGATCGCATGTTGTTCATGCTACCTTTTCTATGCTACCGAACTTGGAATATCACATCTTTCACGACGGTGAATGAGGAATACATCCTGGCTTCCGGTTGTACCTGCAAATGCATATGTGGCCCCGGCATATGAGTATGCATCTGGCAGACACACTGGTAAGAACTCTGGACCTCTGGACCTATACTAATTCATACGGCATTTGTGTGGCTGCTCTCACAAGCTTGAAAATAAAAAAAAATTGGATGATCAATCCTACACCCATCCGCAATGTAGGGCGACTAACTACACTCTGAGAATGGAACAAAAAAAAAAAATTGTAGAAATCCCAATCCTACGCGCAGTACGAGTACTTTTGGTTCTCTGCGATTGGAGGAGCCAAAATTGAAAGAACATTTCGATACCTGCACTCGGCTTGAGAGTGATCGCTTCTATACGGCATGATAAAAGAATAAAATTTGGTGACAGCATTTTGGACCCATACACGTGGCTTGTGAGGCAGCATTTTGGACCCAAACACGTGGCTTGTGAGTCAGCATTTTGGACCCAAACACGGGGCTTGTGAGTCAGCATTGTGGACCCAAACACGTGGCTTGTGAGTCAGCATTTTGGACCCCAACACGTGGCTTATGAGTGAGCTTTGCAAAAATTGGGGAAGAAACACGGAAAAAGTGCAACATTTCAATACCAGGACGGATTCTTTACCTTTAAGCAATACTATGAACAAGCTATCTTACTCTTGCTTCTCTGCTGCAACTCAAAGCTGTAATACTTTGTAGTACGTCATTACTGCGAGTCATAGAAGTAACAAATATAATACTTCTTCATTCCGATTCATAATGATAAGTTTGTTAAAATTTATTACTTCTAGTCATATAACTGCTAGTCTTTCATACGGCAATACTCTGAGTCATACAAGTAACAGCTGATAATGCCAATGCTGCAATGAATTTATCTACCTCTTCGCATTGTACAGTTATTGTTAGCCACATTAAATCAACTCCCAGTCACCAAAGTTACAGGTAATTAACTGTTATTCTTGTTTTCTATTCAAGCCAAACCGTTAAGGAAACAGTTTTCATGTCATTATTCCACATAAAAGTAACAGCATGAGGTATAACATTAGCTCCGGGTCGCACTACCGTCGTTCACGACACTTTTGCCTTCACGTAAGCCTTCTTGCGCTCGCCACCACTAAAATAAACACTATCTAAGCTAAGCTAACCTTGCCTAACCAAACCTAACCTCCTTACCTAACTTTCTAACCTAACCTAACCTTACCTAACCTAACCTAACCCAACTTAACCCAACCTAACCTTTCTAACCTTACCTATCGTTACCTAACCATAACTCACCTTAAGCTAAAACTGACAGTACCCGAAAATTTCTAATGAAAAAAAAAAAAAAACAGGCCTTGCCTCCCCTCACCTACCCGACATAGAACTCGAATATTTACCGACTTACTCTAAATTAGTTTGGGTTTACCCGATATTAGGGCCTAAAGAGGCAAAAACGGACCAAATTGTCCGCACCGTCAAATTTTGGTTTGCCCGACCGTTACCTAACGTTACCTATCCTAACCTTACTAAACATTACCTAACGTAACCTAACTTAATTAGCGATACAGCGAGGAGCGCGGCGCGCCAACTTGAACGCCGCTCACACGCACACGATCTGCGTACACAAACACGCACACAAGGTGTCGTGAACGACGGTAGCGCCTCCGGGTCTTGAAATTAACAGTTTGTCATACAATATATTTACAACAAGTCATAAATGCTCCAGCTTGTTGTATACAGTAACGCTCAATATTAGGACAAAAATGAACGACAAGTATCTCCGAAAGTAACCATCGAATTTACTTGAAATTTTCACTCATGTTAGGCATAGAACTTCCTTATAATGTTGCTAGCTATCAGATAAGAAAAATTAATAGAAAGGAATTTATCACATGTTCACTCTTTTTCAGATATCCAAAATTAAGAAATAATGAACAAAAAGATGAAATTAAAATACGAATATCCATTCTGCTGAAAAGCGCCTGTAAAGAGAATGTATGTGCCGGATATTCACAATCACTGCAGTAGCTTCCTCCATGTCTCGACAAAAGAAATTTGATTCTTCCACTAAATCGTTATTTGTTAACTTAGAAATTACACTAAAACAGTACAACATGTTTCTGGTAAGATAAACTGTTCGAAAAGTGTTGTCAGTAGAGTTTAAAAGTCTTCCACCGACCCCGGTAGCCTAAGCNTCCTCCATGTCTCGCCAAAAGAAATTTGATTCTTCCACTAAATCGTTATTTGTTAACTTAGAAATTACACTAAAACAGTACAACATGTTTCTGGTAAGATAAACTGTTCGAAAAGTGTTGTCAGTAGAGTTTAAAAGTCTTCCACCGACACCGGTAGCCTAAGCAACAAGAAAAAATCAGACCGACCTCGAAAAACAACTGCCAGGCGGGACTGAACAAGACAGTGCAACGCCTCGCACTGAACAACCGCTTTCCAACTGCAGCAAGCAGTTCTGAAGGCAGATGACGTCAAGATTTCAGCGCTCTGTCAAGACGTTTGCAATCGGCTAATTTACTTGCTCCTTCGAAAAAAATAACCTCTTTAATCAGCAAGAAAAATAAAATAGCAAAGTGAGCATTCCCGTAGAAGCGTGCACTCTGATTGGCCCAATGGATTTTTCAGAGATGAATCAAAGATGACTTTGCTGTGTGCGTGATGGCACGCAATGTATAAGGAAACGAAATGGTGAAGCGCTGAAAAAACTGTACAACAAAACCAGTGAATTTTGGCTGAGGCAGTTTGATTGTGGTGGTCCTTCAACGTGTGGCGTTGCATTCGCCTGTCCTGCTCGGCATTTTTTTTTTTTCGATGTCGGCCAGGTTTCTTCGTATTGGTCGTGCTACCGGTGTTGTTAGATAACTTCAAAACTTTGCTAAAAATACGTTTTGAATGATTTACCATATTAGCAATTTGTTGTACTATTTAGTTATCTTTTCTAAGTATCAACATTTAAAATTTAGTTGAAGAATCAAGTGTCGTTCGGTGAGCCGTGGCGGAAACTGCTACAGTGATTGCAAGCATCCCGGATATTCTTTATCTTTACAGTCGCATGTAAGAAAAGTGGTTAATGAAACTTTAACTCTGTGTTCATTGTTCTCTAGTTTTGGGCAGACAAAAAAAAATATATATAAGTAATAAACTCCTTTCTCCATTCTATTACTTTCTCTAACTTGATAGCTAGCAACACTGTAGAGGAGGTACATGTGTATCATCAGTCAAAACTTCACGTAACTTTGGTTATAAATTTTAAAGATATTTCATTTTTCGTTTCCTAATTTTGGACGATAGTGTTTATGTTTCCTTTATTTTCAGTTATAAACACAAAACTTTGATGCCGCCCGTTTGAAAGGAGTCATACGAGCTACAGCTTTTCATAGTAAATCTACTCCTGTTCTTAATAAAAAATAATTTTTTCTTCAGCGCCACCATTCAACCGGTGTTTAAATGCACTGTACGCACTTGATAGCGATGCTATAGAGTCTATAGACTATACAATATAAAGCAGCCCGTGGCGATGCGTTGCAGGAAGTTTAACTTGAACTACGCGCTGCACTGGACATGTGCGATAGATGTGCTTGCGTATAGGAAAACTTTAGGAGTTATTAGATGAACTAGTACCGTACTATGCGCTCCAACAACACAGTTTGATGTCTCTAAGCTCCGCATGTCAGCGGCTCTTGAACGTGCTTGCGTGCATTCAAGATCGTCTCTTGGGCAGGGACTCTTCACCCCCCCCTCTTTTTTTTCTCTCTCTCTGTTCTCCTGTCCTCTATATCCTACTAACATAATGGCAATAGCTCATAGAGTGCCGGGGCGTATGTTCCGGCGTCTCTTTGGGAATGGGCCTATTGGTTCGTCTACTGCCGCCTATCTAATCNAATCTATTTCTCCTTCTTCGAGCGTAAATTAAACCATATGGGGTTCCTGGGCTAACGGTTCCAAATTCCTTTATACGCAGCACCATCGGCTTTTTTATTTATGAAAATAAAAAACAAAATAAAATCAAACAAATAAAAAATAAGTGAATGCAGCTTCACTTCAACAAAGAACATTTTAGTGGGCAATCACATGGCAGGTTGTCAGAGGTGAATTTTTTAGATTTAGCAAGCGTACATTACATCAATGAGCTGCACGTGGTTTCCACTGAAAATAGTTTCTGTATGCTTACCAAGATCGTTGCAGACAACTTGACGTGCGTTTTATAGGCTTTGGTAACATCGAATGGCTATTTCTGGCCAGAAACATAATTATATTGCAGCTTTGAATATGCCTCAAGATATTGTAAAACTGAGAATTATTGAATTCTTTAAAGAGGGATAATCTGAACTGGTAAACAATGAATTTACAAGTAATCAACTAACACAAGCGCAATATTTTGACACGCATCGTGGAAAGCTAGGGAGAGTGTTTTCATTTTTTTATAGGGAGGGCGGCCAGATTGAAATATGCCATCTTGCGTATCACCACAGACTGAAAATATTGGTAGGATGAAAAGAGTCACTTGGAGTGGCCCAAGTTAACTTATCGGGCAAACGCTCAAATTCGGTCACCAAACTCGAGTCACAGCCGGGAGGCAGTGTTGCCATAGCGGCTGCCGGCACTGTTGCCATCACCACAGTCGGACCACTTCTGCCTGCCGGTCCGCGCGGCGCTGCCTACTACTCCGGCCACGGCCCGCTAGACGCCGCTGATGGGGCGGGTGGCAACTAATTTTAGCGCCGTCTTGTTGAGAAAAAAGGAAGGAAAGAATTTCTGACGAAACTGCAAGTGCAGTTACTGCCACTAGCCGCGTCACTGCGTAGGTACTTTGTCAATTTGTGTATTGGGAAGAAGTCTACTGTACTATGGTACCATCACCTCTACTACCGCAGTAAATGTATAGCTATGGCAACCAGCTGCGCTAAACTTTTCTCTAATTAGACCTTACCTTATTCTTGTTCCAAACAAGCAATTCATTTGCCAGAGAATCACAGTTATGGTAATGTAAGATTACTCGCTTCATTAACTCCTTTCCGGCGCAGGGTCAGAAATTCAGCATGAAGGCATCATTCACTGCAACAAGCAGAGTTTTTTTCTTGCAAAATTAAAGCCGACTTCTTCGACAGCTTTGTCTCCAGTATATCGTAAGCAGCACCAGTCTCCAAAGTCTTCAAATTGGACCAAACAGAAAAATTCAAATTGTTGAAACTGTAGCTTCTCAATGATAATTTATTGCAATGTAAGAGGGAAGGTGTTTCTGAAGACAACCTTATGTACGTTTGTGGCGCAAGGATGTCCTGCGTCCTCTCTGACACTATAATGCAACCCTGGCAGTACGTGCTGATTTGGGCATGGAAATATTTCAGCCTCTTTCATGTTGCTCATGTACCGTTGAATGTTAATATTAACAATCGATGCCACAGAAGCGAAGAGGACTTTCCATGTAGTAATACTCACACCGAAGCCATGACAAATTAATATGATGACTTTCCTATTCAGTGGACGAAAACGCCGTTAATGGAGCGATGTACATTTTAACTACGTATTTCACTTCAGTGATTGATAGTTTGTTTAAGGTCCAATTTCATTCAATCATTAAACACAAGGCTGGGTAACAGCTCATCTGTAGACGGACGCTGGCAATGACGTCTTTTTTTCTCAGTAAATGGCCTACAAATCTTGCACAAGCTCATGACGGTGGAACAGCTTGTAGAAGTGGGTCCAGAGGTCCACCTTTACTGCTCGATTCACTGATGTTGCGCGTCAGTGTGCAGGGGCTGCCAGTTAAAAAACAAAAAAAATCAGTCACAGCGTTGCCTTGCATTCATGATCACTTTACAAAACCGCGCACTTCTTTTGCGCAATTTACCAGATCAATCGGTCCTGAAATTTTCTGTATGTGTTCATAAGCGCTTCTCCACCCTGCAGAAGTTATTTAAAACCACAAACAGCGACAACCTTCAGATGCGCGTCTCACTATACAGTCTAATGCTGTTACTAAACAGCAAGAGATTGTTAGGGCCTGTAAGCAGCTAAGTATCGACTAAATATCTATTGTCAAATAAAAACTGTAATTATTAGCGCATAAATAAGTACACCAACAATTAATGAAATCAACATTTGCTAACGTGATATTTGTTAGAAGGGCAACGCCGCAGCATCTACATTTCACACACCATGCTATTATGTCTAAATATACACAATACATGTATGTATTTATCAATCAGATTTAGATTAGAAGCAGTTAAAGAAATTTTGAAACCCATGACGCACATTTCGCTGTTCTCCAGCTCATCAGGTGGGAGGGTCAAAGTGGGTAAACTTAGTGCTTGAAATTTTGTCAAATTTAGAGAGGTTACCATAGGAAGGTGTAACTATGATACCGGCTGTTCCAAAAAACATAAATAAAATTTCCAATCAAACAAATGTGTCGTCAATTCTCAACTAAAGTCCGCTGCGTAGATCTCCAATTACTGCTCGTTGCAGACACACAGATGTACCGAGGGCGACAGTTTCCAACCTGTCGTAGGTAAAAGGCTGGCACATCAGCATGGTGTTCTTCGTAGTAAATACGAATTCCACAATTGGCGAACACACACACACAATAGCTGAAAGTTGACTTGAAGCGTTGGAAGGCCTCTGAAAATTTTTCAAGATGCAGCAGCCTTATAAATATTTGCAGTTTTCTGCCGCCTGCAAGTTAATTGAATATGTGCAGCAGGCGGCGGAAAACTGCAAATATTTCATATTGTTGTTGTTCATATTGTTTCATATTGTTCTTTATAAAAAAGTATTATTGTGAGCTAGTACTATAACCACACTAATGAAACTTACTGCATTTGCAAAACTGAAACAAACTGATATTGTATTATACGCAAATACGCACGAACCTTACACAGCATTTAAGAAAATGCGTGATGTGTGCCTGGTGCTTAACTACAATGGTTGAGAGAAGAATAGAACATTGCCGCGCCTCTAAAACGGGCCTCATACAGTATTGTCTGACATCTAATCTCAGCTTCTACATTGTTATCAAAATAAGAGCAGGGATTGCAATGCGCATCGCCTTTTAAGTTTCCTTTAATATCACCACCAAGTGCTGAAGAGAAAGAAACATTATATATCGTCTCGTGAGCTTTCCATGCTCCTTAAAGTAGAATGTCCTGGAGCCTCAGGTTTGAAACTAATATTGCATGCATAGATAGATAGCGAGCAGACATGTCTCAATATTTCCATAACTACACCCGCCAAGAAGAATATGTTTTGTCGAGTCTGTGTGCTTGTCTGTCACCAAGAGAGCTCAAAAAGTTATGGGCGGATGTTTACCATATTGTACAGGGATTGTTGGGCATGTTAGGAGGAAAAGATGATTGACTTTTGGTGAAGATCCGTTCAACCGTTGGCTTGTTTTTCCGCCTCTGTTTCCTTAGTACCTACCAAAACTCAAAAAGTTACCGACGGATTTTTAAGTAACTACCTGAGTCTTTAGGTATATCACGAAGAGTAAATGACAATTTTACCGATGATTTGTTAATTCCTGAGTTTGTTTGTCTCTATATTTGATTCTAAGTTTGTTAACAGGATAACTCAAAAAGTTTTGATCAGATCTCTATGAAATTGACACAAATGATTAGAAATGTTAAAAGACATAAGTAATCAAATCTTGGAGATGATCGATTTGTCCGTATGACTAATTTCGTCAGGATGTTTGTCAGCAACATAACTCAAAATGATATGACTGGATCCTTATGAAATTTGTAGAAATCGATAGCAATGTTGAAAGACACAAATCACTAAATTTTGGTGATGATAAAGAGGAAATCATAGTGTCGGTTGATGCAGCCCTGCTTCGCGGAGGTATTTATGCGCTTTCGGAGTGCTCTCGCTCGTTAGATATTATTAGTGATAAAACAGATCTACTCTGTGCGATAATTCTGTGCCTCGTGGAGGCGGGTCTGCATGCAGCGCTAGACAACAGCTGTCTTCACTCTGCCTAACTCTTTCATGCTTGCTTGGTTCAGACTAATTACCGGTGGTTAAAAGTCCCTGGCAGACTGTGCACATTTTTTTTTTTGCAGTTATGGTCGTCCAACCCTGATGCTTTACTGCTTCTTTTGCTGAATGGCATCTCGAAACATGTAGTACCATTGCTGATGGGAATAGCAAAACTCGGAAAAAGCACGCGGCAGTGCTTCGCATTGGTTAAAGGACTCACTCAGATTCTCGGTGTCATAGATGCATGGTAAATTGTCAACAAGGAATCAAGAACAATATGGAAATTTTATACTTCTGTCAGCATTCGCAAGTTATTATTCGTAAAGATTGCCGAATCGCTTGTTATCAGGACGTTGGACGGTCGATGCCAAGCCAGAGAGGAAAATTTTTGATACTAGGCATTCCAGCATCAGGAATTTTTTAGTCATAGTCATTGGAGGACACCGACCTTAGGATCAAGAGCCGAGGAGTCGATCGAGTCTTCCGTCTGTATAACGTCATAGCTCTACCAATTTGTGATCGACTGCAGGTGCACATTTCTCTTTACCTTAGTGGGTAATTCTCTGCCGCACAAACCAGTGCATGTGGATTTCCTTACTGGGTTGTACTGTCAAGACGATTTTATCTTTACATCTCCGGGCTGCCATTTTACGTAGATTGGCGAGAGGCTTGGGCAGTACATATAATCAGACTCTGGATTGGCACCATTGAATTTTTTCTTATCTACTTAGATGTCTTACAGAATGAAGATCAAAAATACGTCGTCACGTATCGACCGAGGCAAATGAAACGCAATCGGAGATCCCCACATGCCGGATTACGACTAAAATTTAAAAAAACAGTATTTCGAAGGTTCCTCAAATAACAAAAGCTGCGAGTGCAGGCGAGTATCTTCTTCATAAACGGATAAACGGTTGCCATACCGAGAATATTACACGCTCTCTGGGCAGTATATTTGTGCGGCTAGGTGTTTGTAGAAACTAACCATTAAGCGTCAGATTATACACAGAAAAATCTCCAGAACCACATTGGTTCCGAAGTTATTATGCGTAAATCGAGATTCCTGATTCCTTCTATCAAGTAGTACTTCCCGCCTAGGTCACGTCTCAAACCTTCTCGGTCCCGGTTTGAAATACGAGTACGGGTGGGGATGGACGCACGTAGGGTAGGTAGCGATTAGTCGATTACTAAAAAAAGTTGCCAATGTGAGGTACGTTTTCTTGACTCTTGTTTACACTCCATCCAAAGAGATTAAACGAACAAAACTTTTCAACGACATAAATGTCATTTAAATCAAAGAGATCTCTAGATAGCTGCAGAGTGTTGACAGGTCAAATGATATTCCCAGAACTTTTACTTTGTGGTGGGGGAGGGGAGCATAGCCCCCATGTCATAGCAGTTTAAGAAGTGGAAACTCTGTCTTTGGTAACATTACTAAGAGAGCTTAATCTTTTGTGATTATTAGTAATATTTCTGTGCATAATATATAGGACACGGCCAGTCTGAGATTCAGGTATAAGTTTATGTAGTGGGACCCGTGGAAGTACCACGTTTAATTAATGTCTTTGTTTGTGATATATGTCAAGCCACAGCTACGCTATCACAACTTACCTTAGTTTGTGCTAATGGAGCTCTTCTTATACGTAATCCACCTTGTTTAAAGAACGTCTCTCACTTAGCACGAACGAACTCTGTCTAACGTAATGTAGTCTGTCTACTCCAACACAGACCGTCTCTGCTTTAAAGCCCGTTGTGAATCCCAATGCTAAATATTTTGACTTAAAGTCACCTTAACGTACAACTTAAAGCTCCTTATTCAACCCAACGCCCTTCATTTAACTGAACGCTTCCCATTTAACCTAACGCGACTCACAATTCTAAGGCTTCCATTTTAACTAACGCTCCACATACAATGCAACCCTTCTCATCTAACCAAACTCTTCCCATTTAGTCAAACGCACTTTATGTAACCTTACCTAACATACCTATTATAAATTAAGTATCATCATTTAGCCTTAATGCTCCTCATCCAACCTAACGCTCCTCACCTAACCTAAAACGCTTTACCTGACATGTTGTTCAACTATGAATCCCAATAAAATTCTCCGGTTATCACTTTTATTTTATTATCGAGGGGATTTCTCGACCCAAATTGGATCGGTTGAGCAATGTTCAGCTCTACACTCTGGCGCCGGGTCACATCCTGCGACCTAAGGCTCAGAGCACTTTGCGAATAATGTGCGCTGTTCTGGAGGGTTCCTGGGTGGAGATGGCCGCACTTTAGCTATCGCAGGGCAGTCTTGAGATTCTTGGACATTGCCCTCAGAGCTCCGATGACCACTGGGACGACGTCCACCTTCATCTGCCACAGTCTCTGGAGTTCGATGGCAAGGTCACGGTACTTTTCCTCGTTCTCCGCTTCCTTGTCGGCGATTCTGGAGTCGAAGGGGATTGAGACGTCGATCAATTTGGCCGACTTCTCCTGTTTGTCTTTGACGTCGATGTCCGGTCGGTTGGCGTGTCGTGTTATTTTGCTGCTGTTGATGAGTTTTTTGGAAGGTCTAATGAAGGGTTATTTTGTTCCGAAATATAGCTTCTTGAATTTATGTAAAAAGGATTCATTGACGACTCATCGTTAGTTGTTCATCTTTTGTATTTTTGGAATCACAGCGACAGTTGTAGACACACAAGATGACTCAGTTACAATTCAATTACAGGGCGATACATGGTCATGGCAAATGAGGCCATGACAGCGCTTTGCGTGAGATGATCCACATATTTTTATCTCCGATCGCCTTGTTCGATCTCCCGCTGTGCCTGTCGGCCCTCCAACCTCAAAACTGCCTAACTCCCTTCGAACGGGTTAAACCCTCGACAGTTCGGGTTCAACCCCTCCTACCCGCATTATCCAATGCAAACATTTCTATCGTAAAAACGTCCTCTCCTACGTATGCTTATTCGTCACTGCTCTGATGACGTCACCGCGAATTTCCTCAGAGAACTTCTCACGAGGGTGTAGAGAACCCTCATTGGTGGCTTCCCTTGTTGAGGAGGCCCCTCCTTTAGCTGTCCCTTGATCCTAACTAAGAAAATTAAGTAAAACTGCAGACTCCTTACAAAAATATCGGCTACCAGCTGCTGTTCACGCATTATTTGCCTCGCGAACGGCGAAACTCAAGTTTGGTTCTCCTTTTGCTTTTCCTTCAGCAACCCATTAATTTTTGACCACAGGTTGTCACAACCATAGACCTGCACGACCTTTTTCTGTACCTGATACACTCGCACCTGCCCTTCGGACCTCCCGTCAATCACTGCACTATCCCTAGGCCAAGTCGAGCGTTTTATAATTTGTACAAGATTTGTACAGGCTTGTTTCGCCTGGCGGGCAATTGTTTGAGACTGAACTGCAGTTAGTAACGAACCCGTCCAATTATTTTGTTTTGACGCGTAAATTATTAAACGACCTATCACTACGTATATGTGCATCACCATATTAGCTTCCAATGTTTTCCTAATAATATACCGATACTGATTGCAGCTTTCTGACAACCACTGAAAACATGATTCTTGTTAGGAGGGTCGTAATTATCAGGATTTACAGCAGGAATTCTTATGATTACGACAGGAGTGAAGAGCTCGATCAGGGTCCATCAGATGGAAAATTATTTTATTATTATTTTTATGCATGTGGTAAATGTACAGTGAAACCTATTGCACACCTGACAAATTTATATATCAATAAAAGTCTTTTACTGTTAAATCGTTCAGAGTTTTCTGTTATATACTAGAGTACCCAGACATAAAAATGCCGGCAATAATTTCGTAATGTTACCTTTCATTGTTCGTACGGGTTTTGTTGGAAAAAAATGATCTTTCTCCAAAGTAACGAATGGTGTGCTGCCATGAGTTTGCAACAGCAAAATCTCCCTCCTGCAATTAAAAGCCCGACTATTAGTTAGGATAAGGTTGAAATTCATTTGCACCAAGAAAACAGTGTTCAATCAGAAGCATTCACCGAATTAAAATGCTCACTGCTAACTGCTTGTATCCTGGCTCCCAGCAGCAGTTAGTTGAACCATCAGGATGGAATTTGGCTGCAATAAGAATTGACAATGTTTCGGCCTCCCCTCAGCGTGATGTTTCAACTGCTACGAAGAAATTCAACTAAAAACTAGAGCACCCTGAGAGCGTACGCCCCCGCCAAGCAAGGCAAGGTAATGAAAAATTCAAATTGGTTCTGGAACCATGATTTCCTTTGTTTGTATCAACACCGAAATGCAATCACTTGTGCCTTTTGACGGTAATAACAACTCCTGCAATTTTCTTGAAGATCCGTTCATAACTTTTCGAGTTCTGCTGCTCACAAACATTCTAACAAACGTTAATCAAACACACAAACAGGCCAACAGTCATCAAGATTATTTACGCATCTATGTCTTTAAATATTACTAAGGATCACTTTCATAAGGATCACTTCATGATTTTTTTAGTTACTTCGCTAAAAAGCATAAAATCAAGCTCAGAGACAAACGAATAAACAAATCGTCGCAAAAATTTGGTCGTTCAGTCTTCGTAATATACCTAACAACTCGTGCAAATTTCATAAAAACCTCCGAAAAATGTTTGAGTTATAGCATTAAGAAAAAAAGAGACAAACAAACGCTTAAGCTGATCTTCACCAAAAGTTAATCATTTGTTTCTCCTAACATATATATACCTAAGAATCCCTATAAATTTTG
>LQNS02276867.1:4073511-4103051 GCA_001587735.2 Parhyale hawaiensis
AAAAACCTCCGAAAAATGTTTGAGTTATAGCATTAAGAAAAAAAGAGACAAACAAACGCTTAAGCTGATCTTCACCAAAAGTTAATCATTTGTTTCTCCTAACATATATATACCTAAGAATCCCTATAAATTTTGTAAAGATCCATCCATAACTTTTTGAGTTATGTTGTCAACAGACAGAAAAGCAAACAAACGGACTTGTGGATCGTCACTAAAATATAACTATTCATTCTTTAATAGGCTCCATATAGATGTAAATTTCAAGAACTGCCGTCCATAACTTATCAACTTGTTTTGGTGACAGAGAGACAAAAAAAAAAAAAAAAAACTGTGAGCCAAACAACCCCCGGTACAAACATTGCCTCTTTGGCGGAGGTAATCGTGAATTGAACAATAAACGATAATAATAATAATAATAATATGCTTTATTAGGTACACATATGGAATGGTACACACGAGACAGCTTTATACTAAAGTTGCATTAGAAACTAAGATCAGTTAATTCTATCATTATTAACTACACTGCATTGCGGCCCGTTGTTTGGCCCCTGCTCGGAAAGAGTATGCGCTGCCATCGGCTATACATGTTAGATAGTTTGTAACCAGGCCCGTTACGGATCACCTTGAGTAAGGCGTTATCAGATTTTTTTATCCTGAGCTGGAGACTCAGCGCGCATTTTCTTGATCTGACTTCGAGACAATCTGTATACTTTTGAGCAAATATCATACTTGCACTAGTAGACCTCGGCACATATGATATTTGCTCAAAAGTATACAGATTGTTTCAAAGTCAGATCAAGAAAATGCGCGCTGAGTTTCCAGCTCAGGATAAAAAAATCTGATAACGCCTTACTCAGGGTGATCCGTGACGGGCAGTAACGCCTGAGATCATACCTAAGTTGTTACTGCACTAGACATATAAGCCCTCCAATAAGGTTGACCGTAAATAACTCCCTAGTATAGGCCGAGCTCTGCGCACAGCAACGCACCAGAATAGCACTAATTACGATAGCGAGGCCTACGACCACACGTCCTGTCAACTCCACCGTCCACACACCAGCAGTGGGGCACCTGCTGTGCAGAAGTGAAGTGGTGGTATCAGCTGGTACTGAAGTTGAAGTACAAGTGCCCACAGCTGGCAATATTTGCAGTAAGTTGTAGCTAGCAACTCACTCAGTGCGAACTGAACGCCCCTTCACCGTAGCAAGACGCTAGCACAAAATTGGGCAGTTGCCTCTAGACAGATACTTTCTATTTCTGGGGACAAACCTTTTTACTTCCGACAAGAGCAAACGGAGTTTGTTTACTGTTAGTTTAGGTTATATTAAACAAGCGGTGATAGATACACCAAAGGTCGAATCTCACAGAGGAACAATTACCTGGGTTTTGACTTGCTTCCAGCTGTTGCGATTACGTGGCTAAATTGTTGAGGTACGGAAATATTCTGAAGTTCCAATAAGGAATGTGCATCTTTTCTTAGCAATTTTTTACGTATGGTATCGCTACGACGACTCAACAGCTACTCTAGGCACACGTAACACTATTCTGTATACAGAGTGCTCGTATACAGTTGATGAGTCTGAATTCAGAGCACGAACATTCTTATGGCCTGCGCACACCACATCAGTAATATTTTGCTGTCTGCTCATGAGCGCGACGTACTGTACGTCTGCCACCAAAGTGGTCTAATTCTCAGCCGTTACTTCACTTTGCATGACAAGTATTATTCCTAAAGCCCACTGCCTACTTCACGATTGTCGTTGGCGCCAGCAGCCTAGGGCCAACTCAACTATTCCGATTAGGTTATCTTGACCGTGGCTTCTGCATGACGTCTTTAAACACAGTGCTCCGATTACAAAAATACAGCTTTTTGTTAATTTAGCTTTCGCTTATAATTTTGAGCAGTTTAAAAGTCCGCCACTGGAGCCTGAAATTTTCTATAAGTATTTGCACATTTAAATTTTGCGCAAACTGAAGCTGTGCAGCGGTTGCATAAACCGTTCAGTTAGTTGGCTCTAGGCTGCTAGCGCCGACAACAATTTCTGTCAGCGGACAGTTACTCAACCTTTACAATATCTCAGGCAGCTACAATGAGTAACATTTGAACCCAGAAAGCTGTGCAGTTTCCGCTGTTTAAACGGACAAAGTGTTGCATCCAGCGGATGATGAGCTGAAAGAAAACTTTCATTTAGTGTTGTGTGAAGCCCGCCCTTACGGAAATTTCTCATATGATCATATCAGCAAAAACTTTCGTTGCTGTAGCTGGTAGAATTTGAGCCGGCAGATGCTCGCTGACCTCCGCCATCGTAGCGCGCACACGGCTACCACCGCCAGCTAACTGGCAGTAGCTTGAGATCGTCCCAAAGAACAATTGTGTCATGTACATCGAACTTTCGAGTCACTAATTAATTAAAAAGAAGGTTGGCAGGCGTGACACCGGCGGTACCCCGCAGGTCGGTCCAGTTGTGCTCTACAGATCCCGCTGCGGCGACCCTACGCCGCGCGTGCCGCTCATCCCGCGGTTTACTGCCGACCATGGACGGGCGGCTCTCTAAAGTAAGGCTCGGCAGCAGCTTCTGTCTCCAGTTCCGTGACTTAAATGTGTGTGAAAGCTTCGTCAGCAGTCGCAGCACACCAAAAGTTCCTATCCATTTTGACACTAAAGACGAACATGCAGGCGACCTTGTATCCGGTACAGCATCAGCCTTGCGTGTATCATGCAGGGGGCCACAGTACAACTGCGCACTCAAGATATGGGCGGACCTTCAGCCCGCAAGTTGTCCCGACTCGCGGGGAAATTCGGTAGCATAGATACGGTAGCATGAACGACGTGCGAGCTGAACGTCCGCTTATAAGTTGAGCGTGCGCTTATATAGTGTGGCTCCAGCATAATGCGGCTACCAGCTGCTTGTGATGTCTAGGGTCATCGAATGAGCGGTGAAATTTAGGTGCAATAAGCTTGGCACATACGGAGCTTTAGACAAGTTTACGGCGTTAATCTGTAATCGATTATCCTTGAGACTACAGAAAATCGATCTTGCTCTCGACACTATCTCACGACTAGCTCGAAATTGTTTGTAAACACTGACCACGGGACGTCTCGAGTTAGCCCCTTAGGCTCGTTTATTACCTATAAGTACGTACTTTGGTGTATTATTCCTTCAGGAACGGCGATATTGAGTCCCTAATATTGCTTGTACCTCTTGAATGACACATGTGTACGAGTCAGATACGATAATCCAGGCAGTGAAATAAACTTAAGGTCAACCTTTTGTTTGTCTGTTGCGTATCGTTTGTTGCGCAGACACTCGGACCGCGCGGGCCGCACTTGCGTAGTACTACACCTTAGCAGATATAGCGGCGACACGCAGCTACGCAACATCGTAGCAGCTGCACCGTTTGGCTCACATGACTGTTCACGATAATGCCCCGACATATTCGAAATGCCACTCATTTTTAAGCTGTGAAGTTCAGAACTTTACAAGACTCTTAGACTCATTAACCATAAGCCAGTTCTGTGCGGTTACGTGCATTGTGGTGAAAACGCGCCGCTCATTCTCAGCCGGTCACCTAACCCCTTTTCACCATTGACTGAAATTGACAGTACCGAAATTTAAAAAAAAAAACAGACCTTACCTCGCCTAACCTACCCGATGTTAAACCCGAATATAGTCCAACTTACCCGAAATTAGTTTGGGTTTTCCAACAGTACGGCCTAAAAAGAGCGAAAACGGACAAATGCGGACAAACCGTCAATTTTAGGCGAGGGTGATGTACCGCGATGCTACATCACCTCTGCGCAAAATGGGTGCAGTGCATAACACCCCCTGGACCCATTTTATTCCTAAGCGAGAAAGCGCCTTCGGAGCGTGATTGCTCAGCCTTCGGTTCATCCATTCATGATAAGTTCGGTGAGCTTTGGCTCATCCGGAGCTCTGATCGCCTAAGGCTCGATCGATTGGTTCCCTAGTCGCCTTCGAATATTGAGTTTAAATCGCAAAGAATCTTCGCCAGAAACTGCCGGCAAAAAGCTTGAAAGTCGATCCAAAGTGATTGTTCCAGCGCTCAATATTGAAATTCTGGAGGCATTAACTCTAATCGAATTAGACAATATCGGTTAGCTCCAAGTGAACCATTTGCACAAGAGCCGATAGTACCTACACGATAGTAATAAACTGTCCAACAGAGAAGACGTTTTCCAATAGGCAGCTTTAGTGCCGCAGTTCATGGATGAAACTCCAGTTAAGAGCACAGGCCTATAAATTTCCAGGTAGACAGCTACTATTACTTAGCTAGCCTCAGCAGACCATTAATATCAGGGAGTAATAATAACGGCAGAACCAGACTGACATACGAAGAAAAAGAAAGCTCGGGAAATGACGTTTTTCGGACCAAGCAGCCGCAGCGCTTGCTGCTCGCTTCATTGTATATTATTTTTTTAACACATACAATTGTTACCTATAAGATGCACTCAGAAAATACTAGCACTACGTTCTATAAGACAAGCATAGATAGAGCATTTCAACATTGATAATATCATAATACAATAATTTTATACACATAATATTGAGCGTGTGCTGCGGCTGCTTGGTCCGAAAAAGCGTTATTTGACGTGCGTTCTTTTTCTTCGTATGTCTGTCTGGTTCTGCCGTTATTCATGTTTAATAATGTGGGCGACCCTGATGATTGCAAATGGATCAAGAGACTGTACAGAATAAAAAGAGTCGCAGTAATAGAGAGCAATATTCCCTCAGCCACAGGCGAAAAACTTATGTCTTTTTCCTACTGCCATGCAGTAATTACCATTTTCGCTTTATAGTGCCCGGTAGCTCAGAATGTTATTATTAATCATATCAGTTAACGAGTAAACGTGACGATATCTGCAGTGGGCAGCAGTTTTCTCCTGTTTAAATTCACTACTACGATTTTTATATGGATGAAGTGTTAAGGAACACTATATTTTGATGGCAATGTGCAATGTTATTGCTGAGTTTCAAATAATGTTGAGACCACTTGACTGAAATAACTGCAGTTGAAGCAAGTATGCACAATGCAGGTACGTGTTGATCTTTGAGTCACTTATCAAAGGAGGGAAATTATAGTGGACCTTTAACCAGTATGTATAACTTTTGTAGCATTTGACTATGCCGAGAGTTACCATAGAACTTCTGCACATTTCTTGCTCACATAGTTCCTGAAAACAAGTTCTGAAGATGATTTTTTACTGAAGCCAAGCAGGCCTTAGTAAATACATACAGGAAAAAATAATTACATCAGCCAAGAAGCCACGCAAGAGACTTATGGCGGGGACACGCTTGTCTGCATCACAAACCACCCGTAATATTGAGGACATCTTCACACAGACAACGCTCTGGGTAATGATCCAATGTACATATGCTAAAAAAAACTAAATCGATTTCCTGCCTTCGTTGCTCTTGTTCCCTTCATCTTCAGAACCACTCCGTTAAGCATGTATTTTACCGATTTCCAGATTAACTATGGAAACCAAATTAAAGGTGCTGGAGCAGAATTTTTGCCGTCCTAAAAATTTATTTACTTATTAGCTACTTAGGCGACTGAATTTTCTGTTACGGTGCCAGCGATTGGCACATTGCAAAGCTAATAATATAATCCATTTAGTTAACTTGTTTGGCAATTGAATCGAGGGCTTCCGAGCCGAACTAACGAATTTCATCGAACAGATGACACATTAAGCAGCGTGGAGTTTCTTGTGCATTTTTCTGGACACAAATTCTTCTATACCTGCAAAGATGTGTTACGCTAAATCAATAATCGAGTTTCTAATAATCGGTCTGAACGCATTCACGTGCGACCTGATTATATGTCACGTTTTGACTGCGCTGTGTCTCATCTGCTTGTTTTGGCACACACTTCACGGATATCTGCCCCATGGAGACGCTATAAGCTTACTTTGGAACAATCATGAACTGGAGAGTATAAGATATCAATAGGCTTTCTAAACCCATACAATGAGCAATGCTCGGCTCTGGCTGCATAGGCCCTTTGTCTCAGCTCCATAAGACCTATTGTGGGTGCCTGACCGTGACATTCAATACAGTCGTGACGTGTTGTCCAGTATTGTTTAATTGCAGTATAGCTAAATAATGTCGCGCTCATGCAGACGGTAATGGATTGGAAAGCTCATCGGGGACCGAGATGGACTACTCCAACGAGTTATATTACCATCATAGGACTGGTATGTTTATTATCGCTTGCTACTTGTTACTATTGGTTAGGCTGTCTCATGATACCATTAGTATCGTAATATTTTGCTGTAAAGTTGATCGCTTCTCTACCGGGAAACCCAGACGCTCGTGCTGCAGATATACGCATAGGCCAACTGGCCCAGAAGAGTGCACGGCTGTAGTCAAGCACAAATCATCAAGAGCTATGGTGCCATCGACAGATGGCTCTTATGCCTTCCGTGCCACCACGGCCTTCCCCATTTCTGGTAAAGGTCAGTGCCCCCACAGAAGCTTTACAGGCATCGGTTGCTGAGTATACACTTGAAGCGCCGCTAGAGCTCGCCTGCCTGGCTTGGGAATCTGCCCTGCGACCTTCAGTGGACTCGATATCAGCCTCTCTGTGGTGCCGCTACTGCAGGTATGCCAAAGTCAGACGCGTTTCTCATTCTGACATTCGTCCTTTGCGTAAATTGCTTGTTAAAGAAGGGCATGGCAGTATTTTGGCCGTTGCGTGCCAAACTCCTAAGCAGTCATATAGAAAACTGGAGTGCTCATGGAAGCACACGAACAGTCATCAGCATAGCCAAACTTTCGCGACAAGCGTCTGAGAGATACGGAACCTTACTTGAACCTTAGTCGCCGGTCGCGGCCACACGCGTATAGCACTCCACACTGTCGTCAATAGGCCACAACTCTCCTTTCATTTTAGCTGGCTGTAATAATTATTTTTGGCCCTGTGTAGATAAGGTCCTAAGGAAGCTCATGTAATAGTAGTAATTATCTCCTTATCTTATTAAAAGTATTGCTTTCGTACTAAACAATCTTATTAACTGTGATTGCTTGATACTAAGTAATTTTATGAAAGGATTTGTTTGATACTAACTAATATTATTAACTGTTGGTGTGATATTAAATAACGTTATTAAGAGGGTTGTTTTGATGCTTCAATAATCTTATAAACTGGGTTGGTTTAAAACACAATAATCATTTTGGCCGGGTGCGCTTGAAACGAAAAATATTATTAAAAGAGTTTGTTTGATACACGCAGGCATACAGCATTTGGAAGTCACTATATAGACATATTCTAAGAATTGGAAATGAGCAACGAATTACATATACACCGAGCAAGTGTTCTTTACACCTAAATCAAAATGCTATAACTCTCCAATCGTGACAGTTCTCGGATCAAAGAAAACTTCCGGTTTTAACCGCCTAGTTATCTTGATGTTTTTTCTCGCCACTGAAGTGATAGCTAAAACATAAATTTAGTGCCGTATAGCTTTGTATAGAATTGACGCTTTCAACCTTGATGAAACGCCTGCTGAGAGAGTTAGAGGTTTCAAATGGGAGGGAAATAGAAGAGGTAGGAGGAGGAGACTCAAAGTGCTTCTTTTTGAAACTATCAAGTTGCAGCAAACCTGCTGCCCTTATACTGTGCATGAATTACTTCCTCTTGTGATATGCTGACCCTGTTAAGCAATCTTATGAGCAAGCGGGCATTTGTTATTTTTGTTATCAAAATCTCTCACCTGGGCGTTTAAGGACAGGTAGCAAAGCTCATGAGGAGCATTGGGTAGCCACAGGAAGCCCAGAGCACGACAGCGATGAATTTCTCCAAAAACCAGTCGCGACCGACTTGAGCGCCTGCACATCAACTCGGCCGAACACAGATCCCGGTAAGGAATCCCACGCTAACACAGATAGGGCATAAAACATAAAATGAACTGCCGAGTTTGACATCTCATATTTTTCACTGTACTTGTATGTACGGACGGACTTCAGTCACAGCTCCAGGGTTTCTCCGACTGACCGTGCACCTCATTCCAATTACTGCGGCGAACCTAAAGCGGCTCTGTGAGCTGAACCCTTCATGATGATCATATAACCGAATGACCCTGTATCGAACAGGGAAATTCCAACGAAAACTGAACTTGTCGGAAACGGTTAAGGTTTGATACTTTTTGTACCTTGAATGGACATCTCAGTGCATATATAGTTAAAACATTTGCCTTAGAGTATCTTTGAATATGTGAGCCAAAAGTTAAAGCCTGAAAGGAGCGGTATCGCAACATTTGAAAATAATTAATTTGAGACACACGGAGGACGAATGTATGAAGACAACTTTATAGTGAATATTTTAAACTGAAAATTGTGCAGTACAAAAACTTATAGATCAAAAGTTAACTTGAAAATTTAAGCGGTTTCGCAACAATTGAACAGTTTTCAAGGGCAGTGCATCGGCTACCGACACTCGCTAATGCCCTCACGTCAGCTTTGCGGTTGCATTTCTTTCCAAATGCATAACAAACTCTACACAAATTCTATCGAGCACAATTTCGAAATAACCTAGGAAATAGTAAAGCACTACGAGTGGGCGTGCGGCTGTTGACTAGGTGCCGTAGCTTTATTGGACTGCAATGCTGAGTTCACACGACATTCACATGAACGCGTTCGTTCATCCACTCGTCCGAATGTGTGTAACTGTGCCCTAGAAATAGCAGAAAAGTGCACTGTTCCTTAGTTCTATTTCAGTCGAAAATTTAAAGAGATTTCCGTAACTTGTCCAGTGATACTTGCACCTACACATAACTGATCTGACTTGGTAATAACGTTTCGCGGTGTACCTAAACTTGTGCTGACAACCACGCTACAAAACAATCAAACGAGCGGATCAGTGAACGCATTGAGATGAATGACGTGTGAACTCGGCTTAATACGTCTACATATGCAAGTGCCAGTTCAAGAGGAATCAGTGACGAAACATTTAGGTTATACTCATCCAGTACGCTGACTATACTGAGCACATATTCGATGCACTTAAGTACATCAAAATTACATGGATTTTTGTCCCAAAACCGAAACACGAAAGTGCATCATAAAGAGAAAGTGCATCATGTTGGTGCATATAGGGTCCTATGATGCACTTGGTCACGTTGATGCACTTATGTATTTCGGTTTGAGGACAAAGCCGATGATGCACCAAGATGCATAAAATACATGTAAAATTGATGCGCCTCACAAGACGAAATTTCGAATAACAATACCGATCTACGTGTTTGTATGTAACCGCGCCTCGCTTCGCACGTGTAACAAAACTACAAAGCTTTGGTTCACTTTGTTGTTGCGGAAGTATTTTTTCTGACTGATATATGTATTTCTGTCTGCTGTGATGACACACCAAACTACGTTATGAAACACCTGCGTGCATCGATCCTGATGCTTCCTTGTGAAACACCTACTTGTATCGAAAATTTTCTCAATGTAGAACAGAGATTTTAATAGCATTTTCGGCTAAGTTAAGAAAAATAAATAATTACAATGAACGTTATACATTCTATTATCTTTCAAATACAAAAATAAAAATATTTTCATGAAATCACACTTTAATAAGAGAAGCAACGATTAAAGAAGGAAATAAATTAAACAACAAACTATAACAAGACTTAGGCCTATCTTTTAAACTTTGACGAGCAAAATAGAATTTTCCGCAATATTATTCTGTGAGAGATATAGTGCTAAAAAATGTTACCCTGTAAAAAAGAGGTAAATTCTTATCGCGATCATGTAGTAGGAATTGCGCTAGTATACCGACCTACACTAGAAAACACAGTTCACATGAGATAGCTGATTAGCTATCTAAGATGAATATGACGAGCAAAGCCATCTGTAGACAATATAATAGATGGATTTTACATTAGCATCTGGCTGCGCCAGCAGACAATGCTGGAAATTGAGAATGACGTTTTGACGAATGGGACAAATGAGAAATGGGGAAAAGAACGTGTCGGTAAAACTGAGCTAGAACTTTCTCCCTGTTAGGACCGAGCTGCGGTCCCTCTCAATCGTGAACTATCACTGTACCGGAAACTCATCTCAAGCCAATTACGGCGAAGATAACAATGCGATTATGTCTGCTGCTCATCGAAAGATGGCTATCAGCCATGTGATTACCGTAAAGGCCTGTCTACACGTTGGTCATTTGAACGCGTCCACTCGTCCGAATGATCCGTAGCGTTGGTGTCAGCACGACTTTGAGCGCACCACAAAAAGTTATCAGAATGGTAACCGTCAAATCGGTTTCCTTAGCAAGTGACACTAGGTAAGTTGCGGATATCTCTTCAGATTTGTAGCGATCCAACATGAGATAACAGTGCACTTTTCTGCTGTTTCTACGGCACAGCAACACGTTCAGACAAGTGGATGATTGACCACATTGAAAAGACTAACGTGTAGATCGGCCTCAAGAATACAAAGCACTGTTCTCCGGGCTCGGTACAATGCCACATCATTCACAAGTACACCTTACAGCACACGTTTATGAAATAAATATCGCGTTTCGGTAGAGACAAATAAAAAATTAAGGTTTCCAAAAAAAGTTTACTAACGTACAAGAGATTATAAACTGCCAAAAGTGTTCGCCAGCGTAAGTGATTTAATTTAGGTGAGTTTCGTTTTAAGATTGGCAAACGTTCTTAACTTTTCTTCTTCGTACATCGACTTGCCCGTAAGCCATCTTTGGCCCAATAGCCATTTCGAAATGAAGGTATTTGTGAAACTTATTTCCTGCCTCAAGGAGAAGGTCGGACCCGACTCACGGCTCCGCAGTGGCAGCTCTTGCATCGGCACCGCAGCACACATGGGTATCGTAATTACAACCCAGGTGGGCTACCACAATCTGAGAAAATATAGGAACCGTTACCGGAATTGCGGTAACGAGAGAACCTTCTCGTGAGTTATTGTAAGCTCTACAGTAACATATTCGCTGTCGATCGTAGCTCCGTCTGCTGAGTCGAAGTAATAAAGTGCACATATGCTGCTCATTCCGCACTACAAAGTTCACTCGCTTTTCTCTTGTGCAATTTCTAACTTCCCTTCGCTTAAACTGGATGATTGTGAAACCGTCACCTGTATCCCCGTAACTCGCGTCGCAATCATCGTGATTACTTCTCGGGTTGTGATTACGACGGCTCACAAGTGTAGCGATGCTAAACTTGAGGTTGTCATCACCACTCGCCTGTTATGGAGGGCATGTTCGATTAGACACCGCAATTAAGCCTTCGAGACTTGACTTGTTTGCAAATTCAGGCAGAAGCGCTAACTTCGACTCGATGGATTAAGTTCCAGGCATTGACCCTCAATCGGTTACCTTGGGCTTGCTAATAGCTCAATCTTCCCCCAGCAAAATGAAAATTTGAGCGGCTCTACTTAATTGCATCGCATCTAACACTTGCAATACGTTTCAAAGTAGCAAATCCAAAGCTTCTTTCTGTAGTATCGAACAATTCAAGCCTAGAAGGCTCAAATTTGGTGCTCAATCGAACACGCCCATAGTGGCTGCCTGATGTATAGCAAAGCGCAAGCCCGGCAGTATTGGTACCGGCATTGCGTACGTGTGTCCGAACGCCTTGCTCCAGAGACAGAGTCTGCTACTGAAGGCTTAACACATGCTAGGATATTGTAGCGTGATATTGTGCAAAGCTGCGGGCTGCAAGTCTTAGCTGTGACTCTAGTTTTTACTCCGTCTTTGTTGTGTTTAAAAGCAACGTACAATTTTTTCATTGTTTTGAAAAAGTGCAGCAATCAGTTAACATTCTGCTTTTAGCTATTTTATCTACTTCATGTACTGCATTCAGTTTTTTCTTCTTTGATGGAAATTAATGCACAATTCAAGCTAGGAAAATGGATTATTTTACTGAATGTATGGGGACTGAATCGTAAAAATTTACACCGTCAACAAGAATTCAAACTACTTGGCTTTTGTTTTGTTAAGGATTTTACCTCACATACACTTACAAATTTTATTTTTATAGATTGGTTTCATTTTACTCTAAGGCTAAGTATTTTTTAAATAGCGCATCCACCAAAAAGAACTACGCGGCCGCCACACTATTATTCGAGCCATATTTGAGGCCTGTATTTGCAAGTTCTGTTTCCGTCTACCAGTCACCGTTTATTGATTTCACATTTCAGGTAGCGGGAAAACGGTGAGTGGAGCTTGATTAAAAAAAATTATATCGAAAATGTACGAGCCTCATTTCGATGAAATTGTTAGGACTGCTCGATACTCTGTTTTTATACCGCATTTATCTTGTTTTCACGATTGGCATCAGGATAAACAACCGTCATTTCGACGTCAATTCACCAGTAGGCTGTAACTCAGTTCTATGCTCTTCGCCAAGCTTTGAGATGCTCATTCCATAATTTATACTTAGGAACTTCGGCGGAGAAGCGTTTCAAACGTGTTAAATCTGCGTTACTGCTAATGAGAGTTTAATTAGGCCCAGAGTACTTCGGTGTTCGTCGCCTGGTGATAAATCATAATGACATTCTACCAGCGTCATCTGAAAGTCTTGATAAGGCATTGATAGTACTTCCTTAATGCGATTTACGATTTCATCAGTATATCTGAAGAGTTTGAGCGCACCAGACAACAGTGAAGTGTGGTCTAATAAACGGTTACTTAAACTTTCTTGGGACAAGAGAAGAAGTTGTGTTTGCGGTAGCAACTTCTATAAAATCTGTGGACTATTGAGATCTCTCAGACTCTGTGAGTATAAAGCCCAATTTTTATTTTTGGGGGCTTTTTTGAAATTTAATTCATTAATCATTTTAATTGCCTCACAGCTGACGCTGATGATAAGTGATGCAATACGAGAGCTAGGCTAGATACCAGAAACACTGGAAATCAAAATTGGAAGTTTATATATCCCCATAAATATTTAAACCTGTTGGCAAATTATCCACACTTTATCCATAATCCAGAGTCACTCTATGCGGAAAGTTTTCTCAACGTTGCATATAAAAGGTACGTAATTTTATTGATGAAGTGAGAACACGATGATCAACTATGCTGACGATTCAACTTTGTGATACCTGCTCTCGGCATGCGAAATGCTGTCGCCCAGTCTCTGAATAGGGATCTGTCACGCGTTAGTGCATGGTGCTCGGCCTGGAGTATGAAGTTGAATGCCAGTAAGACCAAGTCTATTATTGTAAGTCTGTCTCGGACACTTTTACCGCAGCAGGTACAGCTGGAGATAATGACATTTTGCTTCAGGAGTGTAGCTCCTTATAGACTGTTGGGGTTGTCTTTGATGAAAAACTTACTTTTGGACCTCATATTAGGCGACTTGTGTCACGTGCATCCAGTAAGATTGGGCTCCTGCGTAAGGTGAATTCTATGTTTGGTGACAGTGATATCCACAGATGTTTTTATGCTTTTTTGCTGCCTGTGTTGTAGTATTGCTCGCCGGTCTGGGATTCAGCTGCAGACAGTCACTTGCGTCTGTTGGACCGATTTGTTAGTTCAGCCAGCAGGTTGTGCGCGGATAATGATTTGGTGAACCTCTCCCACAGGGGAGGGGTGGCCGAACTCTGTTTGTTTTATAAGGTGTACAACAATGAGAGGCATGGGTTGTATTCTCCTGTCCCTGCCCTCGATCAAGGTCTTTTCGAGAATTACACGTGCTGCGATAAGTGCGCACTCTTTCACGCTGGAGAGCGTTAATTAGGTGCCGAACTTGTCAGATCAGTTGGTGCTTCGTGCCCAGAGGCAGGATGCACAAACGCCTTGTAAAGAAACAGGAACGTAAACTGTAGAATTCCTTGAAGAAATACCGATATCGCAGCTCAGATTTTGTCATTTTCTTAGACTGATCTTCATAAAATTATGATCAAAGTGGTTTGAATCTCTAAATGATTCATACTTAGATAATAATCAGACTGAGATGTTAAATGGAAAAGAAAAATGATTGCATTGGTGCCTGCAGCTGTACACTTACGATGCTTGTAACTTTGCAAGGCGTTTGATCTTATGGCCCCTAATCAGTTGAGGCTTAGAACTTCTTCCCGGCATCGGCTTTCAGTCGCATTGGCCTGCAAGCGTTCAAGTCAGCTTTTAATGGGGTTTTGCATGATTCCCTTTAGCAGCATTTCGAGCTGCTAAACGCTGGTGTTGCAAGGTGCTTCATTTGGGTTGTGTTACCCGTCCGTGGGGCTCGAGCGTGACGTTTTAATAATAATATTAGAAATGCAACACTTTATATGTATCTTGAAAGGGAAAATGCTGGCAGTCTCAATTAGCAGATGTGCACGGTACTACTAATGCCACATACAAAATAGCTAATGAAAATTTCTTAGGATGCTAGAATTTCTTTTAGCATGGGCCATGATTTATTTTAGGGTATTTGGAGAGATACTGAAAGTTCAACTTCTCAAAATTATCAGTTTGGTTTAATAAAGCTGTCCCTATCAGTAATTTTGAAAAAAAGTCACGAATTCCATTGAGGGCCTGGACTAATGGGCTGTAAAACCCATTTCTCTCTGAGTGTAATGCTCTGGAATCATGCATTATGATTCCAAGCTCCTCTCTGTAAAGTTACAGATGCGGCACCTTCAGCACATGAATGCTCGGGCCATTTGTTTTGCCGCCAGCTGGAACTCAAACAGATAATTGGGGCTCAAATTCGTAAGTTTGTTACTGCGTTAGCTCGCGCAAAATTAGAATAGCACAATTTAACAACAAAATTTTATTTCTATGGTGAAGCTGTTAGTGTGCTGCTGCTTGATAATTAGAAGTTAACTGCTAGAGTTGTGATAAGGAGAGTAGGTGTAGGAAAGTTGATGTACAGTGAAAAATATAGGAGAACGATATAGGTTTGTTAGCTAGGCAGTGTAATGTTCCTAGCTACAGTACAGAGTAAATGAATGTTAGAGTTACTAGGACTATCATTACACAATCCCTTCCACATTTGCTATTTGAGAGTACAGAAAATTTGTCCATTGTGCCAGACTGGACGTCAATTTCTTTAGCCCAATCTGACGTCGTGTTGCTGAGCCCAATGTTTTGATCCATGGTTAACTGAAAATATATTTTTCTGTTCATTTTTGCCATGGTAAATATTTTTTTTTCTTTACTATCTTCATTTGCTGCTATATTGCAAGTGTGTAAATATATTCAATGAAACTAAATTGAATGAACAAAATTCTCTATTAATAATGCTGAAAGAAAGAAGCTGATATAGAATTTCCAGTTGCTTAATAAAGTTCATTTGTTATTGGTGTCGGTAGGGCTGTTGCCAGAACAAGCTGCATCCTAATTTTGGATAAGAATGTACAGGGTATGCAAAAATTATTGGTACAATCATTTTATTTATGTATATTTATATCTAATATTCATCTCCAGACCTCAATCTCCTTCATTTTAGCATTTGGTCAGTATTGAAGAGCAAGGTCTCAGCTTCCCGTCACGAAAATGTGGAAGTTTTGAAGGCAACACTCTTGAAGGAATGGTAAAAATTCCTCAAGCTATTATTAGTGACTCTTGCCAAGCGTTTCAAGCGTTTGTAGCAGGTTATCGATGCCGGCAAAAGGCGTATTGAATACATTGTAGATGTTCAGAAAAAATAATAGTTCAGCAATATTTTATTTTGGTTTGATATGTACCTTTCGATTTATTTAATAAATGTGGGCAAAAATGTTGTAACGATTTATTTTGAGCGTCCTGTATTTCGAAGTTTTAATGTGAGAAGTATTCAATATAATTTATAGAGTTTTATTCTTTTACGCTCGTGGATGTTTTTCTTATAAAAATGCTGTTTTAATAGCTGATTTTTGTATGCATGTGCAGCACAAAACGAGCCATGGTGAAGTGTGTTGTCCTGCTGCTGGTGCTCCTGGCAGCCACAGTCACTGCTCGACAAGTGTGTCCTGATCACGTGACTAAGTGAGTACCATGTGTGTTGAATACTTTTTTTCACTAGGTACTACAGGGGATATTTTCTTATACCTAAGCTGCAACGTAACTTAGTTCATGATTTGCAGAGAGCTTTAGCAACTAATCAGCCGCAGCTGCCAGTTATTTGAGTGAATTTGAGTCCGAATTAAAATGCAATGTATTCCGTTAGACCAATGTTTAAATCAGCACAAGTGTATTGCATAATTCTTGGACTGTACATTGCTCATATGTGCCCCTACATGTCAAATCACTAGCGGTTACGAACCAGTGACATATAAAAAATTAAGTGATGTCCTCCGGCGTAGAAACCCCCGACTCAGTCTACACGTCCAATTCAAAAGATGAACCTTTGATCGATGCTGAAGGGTTAAGGCCAGATAGAAATTATACATATTATGATTACCGTAGAATGGGGTAATTGAGATCATGTGGGGCAATCGAGATCAATGATTATTGTGGCCTTGCCTAGAGTACTTACACAAATCAGAACATATTTTTTAAATGTCAAATCCTGGCATTAAAAAATATGTTCTGATTTGTGTAAATACTCTAACAAGGCCACATTAATCATTGATCTCGATTGCCCCACATGATCTCAATTACCCCATTCTACGGTATACGACTCATGTAAAGAAAGCCATTCCCATCAGCTGGCATATTTGATGGGTCGTAGGCGTTATGGTTGGGTTAGTTAGGTTCGTTCACCTTATGTTAGGAGTAGAAGCTCCACACTAGGGAACCCATAGGTTACCTACCCTAAACTTTGTCATGTAGGCTTTCAGGACGTCTGTGTTTGATGCAAACTTTCTCTCCCACAATTTTCATGCTCCTTTTCATAATGTTTTGCTCTGTTCTTCATTTTCTTCTTGCGCATTCATACCGCGTGGAAACGTCTCGCGCATGGGTTCCGTAATTCTATCGGCACGCCTCATGTCCTTTCCTTTTTCTCTCTTGAAACTCCGCAGTTGTGTCTGTGGAGTCATAAACAGCGCATTCACTCACCTATTCACTTAAAATAAAGCCATCCTACAAATACTATCTTTACAGGCTGCATAAAAGAGTAAAGAATTTTATTGTTAGTCGCTGCAGGCCTAAATACTTTCGAAAAAGGTCATCCTGGGCGATGTAACTGTTCAAAAGCGAGTATGAGACATGCGTTCCATTCCCCAATCGTCTCGTAATTTATAATCGATCAATCGGTCGTCTTTACTAAGGACACACACGGGGATGGTATAATAAATGTGTCAGACATACCGTAGCTCATCACTGGAGTTAAATTATACACAGAAAACGGTTGAAACTATCAGTAAGAGCAACACTGCATAGCGCTTCATTGTTTTACCTCTGTTTGGTAGCGGTATGAGCTGCCATCGGCTATACGTATTGACCAGTATGTGGCCAGGGCCATTACAAACCACATGATAAGTGTAGAGAATCATGGAGAGTGGTGAAACATGGGAGAAAGTATCCGTGAAGACTTTCATTGCCAATACTGTTTGTTGTACGTTAACTTACTTGAACGGCAAGCGTTGTACTATATTGTATAAAAGTCAACATTACAGGCCATTTTTCTTTCTTTTTGTTGAGTCAGTTTTATCAAGTTTGCAAAACACGTCGATGTGCATTGAAACTGGGGTAGTAATATGAAGAATGCTTGTTCAGCAGCTGTCTGGGAATGGGCCCTTTGGTCAATCGATATTCCAGTGATACTCGCTGGAAGCTTTGATAACACTCCCCATTATCTAGGTCGCTGTTATACGCTCTCGCATACGAACCATAGCTTATAATTATGACCAGTATCTTCCAACACCTAGTTTTGTTCACTTACCTCAGATTTGTGGTTAGATGGGTATGAAATGAAGGTCAGATTTGCTTATCAGTGCTGTTTACATCCTTATGCGGTACACTGCTACGAAATACAGTACATGTACCTGCGAGGATCGTTTCAAATATAATGCCTCCTTTTTTTTTATTCCGCCGGAAGGGATCCGAGGGTATTGCAAATAGCATTATTATGACTGAACCTATGCACTCATGACACAAAGTTTCCTCTTTCTGCTGCATTTATTGAAGGTAAGACACTCTATGAAAGCAATTCCAGTTGTGGACGTGTATCAGAAGCCGACATGAGTCATTGAAGTCCTCCATCAGAAAACATTCGAACCAATCAACATTTACAACATTCACCGACGCCTCTTGATCGTTTATAAAGCCGATGCAGTTCATGTAAGCACAGTTAGAAGATTTTTTCATCGGTTTTAGAGGGGCGACAGAGACTTGAGTGACCAAATATGCTCCGGACGCCCATGCAAAGCCACCAGCCCGAAATACAAAGTGCGCCTCGATCAACTCATCCGCACCAATCGGCAGATAACGAACGGTGAATGTAATGCGTGTAGAGTTGTAGTTGTCGACTCAGACCGTTACATTGAAGCACTGATTGCCCGAGCAAGGTCAAATAAAAGGGAAACATTCCGTTTGCATTACGACAACGCAAGGCCACACACAAGTTTGAAGACCAGGGAAAGTTGTGACAAAGTTCGGCTGGACGGTGCTGTCTCACACGCCGTCTTGTCTCGATCTGGCACTGTCAGACTTTCACTCGTACGGACCTCTGATGGACGCATTACCAGGGCAACGTTTACCCGACAGCAACGTCGTAATCGCCGCCGTAAAAAAAAAAAAAAAAAAAAAAAAAATGGACCGCCTCGGCAGGCGCTAGTTTTTACGGCCTAGACATGAACGCTCTCGTTCATCGCTGGCAAAAGTGTATTGAGAATGATGGCGACTACCAAGGAACATAAATAAATTTTGGAGCAACAAAGGTGGCTCGTTTTACTGATACCACTTCCGTCTTTGTAGCTCTTCAACTTCTAGAGTTATATACATGTATATTGCTAGATAGGGCTTTAAACATAAGCGAATCTGACTATAAACGACATAAAGTGTCATCTGCGGAGGTTAGGTGTAAGCTTGAACTTTACACCTAACGACCACTACTTTACGGGATTCTCCTTTTACGTTTTTCGACAGATAAACGCTCTGATCCTTGCGTAGGCCGCCACCATCCTCGACCACCAAACCTGCTAGAGAGCTCGAGCCCCTTCAATGATCTCATGCTCGGAAGGTTGTGTGAAGGCCAGGACTGGTTCTGCTAGCGTTCCTAAGTGTTTTTACTGCATTCATGTGGGGTTTTAGTGTTTTTTGGTATTTAGTGTTTAGGTAAAAATTTTTTTATGTGATAAGTTTTTTTTTACTTAGCGTCAATCTCTGATTGGACTCACTTACTTAGCGTCAATTTTTGATTGGCCTTCCTTAGCGTCAATTTTTAATCGTATATTTCGATCGTTAGCAGAACAAGTCCCTGCCTTTCACCTAACCTTATGAGAACGTATTCATTGGCCTGTAGGTTATTACACTTAGAAGCCTATTGTACCATACAAATACACCTAATGTAAAAAATTAACCCTAACGGACCCATTTACATCCAAACCCTCCGTTAGCTATATATATATAAAGAGGCATTGCTTTTGGAATGACCCTCGTATTTAGACCTGAATACCTTTCATTTAGGTGAGAGCGACCTGCACCTCACCTGCACCATTAATCACTAATAGTAAAATCGTGGCGGGGCAGCTAGCAGGGTTGAGGAGTCCGATTACTGGGTTTTGTCCATTTCTGAATTCGATTCATTGGAGCCCAAAATTAACCGGCTGCGACTCTTTCTTGAAAAAATAGGCATAACTTCACCTACTCTTTCTTAAAAATAGGCAAATTTTCACCGACTCGTGTTCTTTCTTACAAAGATAAGCATATTTTCTTCGACTCTATCATGAAAAATAGGTTTATTTTCACCGATTCATTGTTCTAACCAGTTTCTACCAGTTTCTGACTTCTGGCCCTCAATTTAGCGACTCTGACTAGGTAAGCCTGGCAGCAGGTGCCCCCTCTGATCGACACAGGTTAATTGTGTCTATCAGATGCTACAAGCCTAAAGGCGCTGGCACACCAAAAGCAGTTCAGCGAGAAGCGGGCAGGCATGCTGTTTTTGAGAAGCACGGAATGCATTGGAGCGCGGCAGTTGAGCAGGCCGCTGCCGCAGTTCGGTGTGCGCGCTCCAACGCATTCCGTGCTTCTCAAAAACTGCCAGCTTCTCGCTGAACTGCTTTTTGTGTGCCAGCGCCCCAAGGTTCGGGTCTAGGTCAACGTTTTTCCTGTGCTCTGGGGAGTTGCATCCTCAGCAGCGCTCGCCATATTGACTTTACTTAGTAATAAAGTTAGAATTAACTGAAAAATCTCAGGAAAACACGAAAATTGCTTTTCTTAACAAAAACATACCGTAAGAAATATCGATCTTTAAATGCTTATTGCATTTTCATGTTTCATTTCTCGAAAAAATCAACATGTATACATTTGGAAAGAACATAAAATACTGTATTAGAAACGTGTGTTCTGTTTTCATAAGTTTGCGGGCAGTGAAACCGAAAAGATCCGAAAAATAAAATAGCTTTTCAACACATTTCCGTGGTTTTCGTAGCCTTTGAAAGATCTTGATGAAGCACGTGTTTCTTTGTTCTATTGTTTTTGATACTTTTGTTGGTGTTTTGCTCAATAATAAGCTGAATATGCCTCTGTTGGGTGGCGACCAGGAAGCATAGAATGCAACGGAAGGATTCAATAGAACTAAAATAAAACTTAGCCGTGACCGCACGTAGCAAATTTACATCACATCGACGAGTTGAAGTATTTGAGTGTGGGACCCCAGGCCTTCATAGGTTGTTTTCTTAAACATATCACAGTATCTTTTCGATTTATTTTATTCAATCTCCCGCTCATGATTGGCCAGCTACTTGAGCTGCAAAATACCGTAATATGTTGTCGCCAAGTACAGAAAGTTCCAGCAATAGGCTAACTGTTACTGTGGTCTCTCTCGCATACAGAATTGGCTATAATGGTGCTTATATTTGTTGATAAGAAATAAATATGTGCTGTGAAGAGCACTGTGAACTCAATATGAAGTGTAAATAAGGCTTCAGCCAAGAAAAAGAAGTCAAATCAGGTCGCCGAAAAGGAACAAATTCGGCGCTAGTGCTGTGAAGTTTCCACCAACATGCACGGCAATTTTCTATAGATAATTGATAAATTAGTATATATTATCTTAATTTATTTATACGCTACAGATGAATTTCGCAATAATTCAGGACGATTTTTCAGGTTAAATTAATTAAAATACTCCTAGGCTGCTCAGCCATAGATTCATCTATGATGACATCACTTTTTGGTGCTACTTTCTCATGAGTCCTCCCGTTACGCTCTTTACTTCCTGGTGACGACTGAGCTGCATTAGCAGCGAACTTCACTGGCAGCACTTTCCACTCATTTATTATAGTTATCCACTATATATTTTCTATAGTTTCAATGCAGCTGTGATAGAAAATGTTGTAGTGGGAGCCTACTGCAAAACACCTCTCAAACACTGGGTAAGTCTGAGTCACTTATGCCTACGCCACGTGGGAATATCACCTCTTCCGGTGAGCGGTGGCCGTATCAGTACGGTTACACGGATAATTCTTCACTAATACAAAGAAAGCATTGTCTTTTATTGCCGATATGAAGTTGTGTTATGGCCAGTTCACACGTCCCTAATTGTGGCGCGTTTAATCAAGAAAATGAACACGAGCCGCACATCATTTTTTTCTGTCGCGGCCCACTCGTAGAAGCGAGTTCAAGCCACCTTCATTCAAATGAATGACCTCGAGCGTTCATTAAGATCTCGTTTCTTCACATTTATTTCGCGTCAGTTTGAAGTCACATTCGTAGCTCATAATCTTATAGCCGATTTTGATAAGCCTGATAAACTAATAGAACAGAAATTAGCACAGAACGATCAGCAATGCTTCTAATTCATAGATGGCGTCCGTGTCCATAGTACTGCAACATTTTCAGGTTATCTAGTTTTCTTGTGTTAAACGGGAAAAGTTCAGTGATTCTGATCATTAAAATAGCGATAAAAAAGCATTTTCGTCGACCTGGTCTTGATTCGAAAACTCTAAAGAGGATTAATTCAGTATTTATAGGTTCTGTTTACTGAACCTGAATTGCGCGATGCGTTCATAAAAAAGGACGTGCTTCATTTGCTGTAGCTGCTTTTATCAAATGAACGCGCCGCGTCCATCGGTTTGTCTGAGCGCGTTACGATGAGGGACGTGTGAACATGATCTAAAACGGCCACGTGTACGCAATGTATTTCCGTCATCGGTGGCAGATTGTATTTCTGTCACCGGGGAATTTGCATTTGGGAGGTGAAGCGAGAGGAGCTGGCGGGTGTAGTTGCATGGTGGTAATTAAGTGGGTGCTGAACAGGGTCTAAACTTATTCTTAAGGAGAGGTGCTGAATTCCTTTCCTTCCTGGCTCCACCATTATCTGTGATAATCGAAGTTAATACCTAGTAGCGCACTGATCACTTGAGGCAATAGAACGCATCTAAGTTCGCTTCTAATCTGAGATATTCCGCCAGCAAAACCGTGATGAAAATCACCGAGGATTCGGCGCGAGGAGAGTGTATTGCTCGCAGTGCTAGTAAACACTTTTCCGCATATTGCAGTACTTCCGTTACAATCGTCTATAGTTAACGTTCATTGGCAGCTGTCGGTTATTGTCCCACGCGATATCTTCATATGGATTAGATTTCTAACGTCGGATTTACAGATTGATATTGTAAAAACTAGAAAAACAAATCTTTTCATTTTTGCCGTGAAACACACACACCTACACATACACGCACCCACATCATATTTAAGTATTCGGCCACCACAGTATTCGCAAGTGCAACACAGGTGCTTCGAATCAGTTAATAAATTTAGTGACCTAGTTTTCAAATTGCATTGGTTTATAGAGAATATTCTTTGATCTCAGAAATTTTATTATCAATTAATGTTCAAAGAACCTTTGTAGTTGCACCAAATTTGTGATTCACTGATCTAATGTTAAACTCTGTCAAGGAAAATTCACACGTTTAGCTATGACCTGAACCCATTGAGTTCCAATCAAACGTTAGTTTTTGCAGCAATACCACTGTTTGTAATTTCCTTGAATCAACTCGGAAATTATTAAAGGAATAAATTATTATTTGAGTTTGTCCGTTTGACCATGGAGTTATTTTGTATACTTTCAGCGCCGTCGGTTACCGCCAGAATAAGAACTACGGTAATTGCTGCTAAAGTTTACAGCTCCTGCCCCAATTAAATAGCTATATTGTCAATGAACAATATAAAAGTCACCCCTACCACACTAATTTTTCATTGTGTTCAGTGTCTCTGGTGTGGATCTGTTGTGGAACACACAACACAGATGAAGGCCACTAATTAGCGTATAAAAACTTACAAAAATTTTTAGCACTGAGAGCAGTGTACACACAACACAGGGGAATGCACTATTTCTAGGTTACACACCGCAGTGCTGAGCGCTGCCATAATTCTACCTGACCAGCACAATTTCTAAACACATTTCATGACTGAAGCCTACGAGAATGACACGAGGCGATTTTAGCCACTCCGCAGTTAGTTTCATATAACAAAAAGAAATAAAACAGCTGGCCTGCAAAGTGGGCCTGATTCAAGTAAAAACTACTAACCTAGTCACTATATAAAAAAAAAAAAAATACACTGCAGCCACCGGGGAAACGTCTTCTGCTTTTTAAATCACTTCTCTTTTAATAGCAGTCAATAGCCAGGGTAATGCCACTGAGGTGTTGGCCTAAGCAGGAAGGTCAACTTGTGTTGCACGAGTTGATCGCACGGTACATCGTCCTGATGGCTCCTACTAGCCTGCTTAACTGCGAATTCTACATTCCGTTTTTATATTGTCCTGAGACATAATCGGTGACCAAACGTAAAATAAATAATAAAACGGGCGATTAACTTAAACACAGCATGATAATACGGATAACTTACCGAACGGTTTTTGGAGCACGTCTTAGCAGCACGACGTACGATCACAGATGGTTCTTGCCGAAAATGCCTGGGTGAACCAGACTCGAAGGTTTTACGCTAGACATTACTCTCTTAGAGATTACGAAAACAACACATCCAGTAAAGGCCTTATTTCGAATATTTAACGTGCCTTGATATGAATTAATAGTTACGGATAAACATATACATGTGATGAACAAGTCCCGAATCTACGGCACTTTTCGCGCCGTCTCTTGAGCCGCGACACCCCCACGCCGTCACGGCACCGCCGCGACACCTTCGGGCAGGTTATGAGTTTTGTCGCACCCATGAAAGCAACCAGCAACACCAGTACCAGCTCGTGTATCGAGCGAGCAAGCTCCCTCGCAGGGAACAACTTTAACGTAATGGTGCGGACAAGCCCATCGCTCTAACCTTAGTGACACGCCCCATTGGCCATTGATTAGTGTCAAGAAGCAAGTGGTCTACAGTGTCAGTACAGCCCTGCAGTACGGCCACGGCAGCTGCACACTCCTGTAGTTTTTCGGGAGGAAGGACGGGATCGTCAACGGTCGAACCCTCACAGTTTGGCTCTTCCTCGCTGACAGGCCACGCGAACTCCGGTCCGTGTAACCAACAGATGTCACGCATGCCAGAGGGTGTCTGTGATCGAGCGGCCAGGTCTGCGGGATTGTTACACAACTCCCCGTAATGCCACTGCTCGACTCGAGAGCAGGGCGAGATTCTGGTGGCGCGGGTGGTGACGTACCTACTGAAACGTTTCTGAGTGTTTTGGAGATGGCCCAGCACCACGCGGTTGTCTGTGTAGAACAGAATCGCGTCCCCGGGAACGCCAAGCTCAGAGCGACTGCAGCGAGGGGCCTGGGCTGCCTCATTTGCTGCACACAGGGGAAAGGAAGGGGATTCTTTCGGAGTGACACACGCTTTCAAATAGAATGTGTAGCCTATACTAACGTTAGGTGAATCGCTGAATCCTAAAACAACCAGGTGGAACACAGCCCCAGAAAGTGACAGGGAGAAGCATCTGGGCACAGAGATGGGCTCAGAATTGTTCATGCTGGTGACCCAGGCGCGCCAAGGCGCCACCGAGTCGAGAGGGATAGTGTCACCCCAGCCGAGTGGCTTTGTTATTGGCACTAAATTTCCTAGTTGCACGGCCAAGCGACAGAGTCACGTGCATGCCAGCCCCGGTAAGTTTGTAGGAACGCTAGTCTGACCTGATGATTGGACATAAATTAGTGAATGAGTGCTGTTCGAGCAACGTTCTGACGGCCTGAGCAAAAGTAGCTGCACCCTCTAACTAGAGTGCAACACTACAATTAGCATTTCTTACAGAGATTTTGTGAATCTTACAGAGCTAACGCAGTACACAAAATCACAGGCACCACTGCGCACAGCTATTTCAAGGTTGTTATCTACATTAGCGCTACATTCGGGCTGTCTCCCCAACCCCAGAGCGGACTTCGCAGACAGTGCTATGCAAACACACGTGGCCCACTCAATAGAGAGGAGAGCCGGCAACGGAATTATATCGTGTTCCTGCCTAGCAGTGGACACCACGAAACATTGTACCTCTACCGGAAGGTGGGCGTGTATCGCCGAGAACTCTCCGTCGCGATGCAGCCCTTCCTCACCGGCACCCTGTGAACACACCAGTCCGCGTAACTGACCGGTGTCACGCGGGCTTGGAGGGTCCCGAGATCGGACAGCTACATCGGCAGGATTGTTTCGGAGATCAACGTAGCTATCCTGAGGAGCGAGTGAGCAGTTAAGGTACAATACAATTAACAAAGTGAGGCAAGATCCTATTTCACTCTGGGTGAGAGGGTAACCCAGAGCAACGCGCCTGTCGGTACGGAACCAGACAGCACCCTGGTAAGCCCTGCATTTAGACTTTACAATTGGCGAGAGCAGCGCAGCCTCGGCTGCAACACACAACATGAAAAGGAGAAGGCAAAGCGCTTTTGGGAGCTCTAATTGGAGGCGCTGACACACAAGCGAGACGCGCACGCTTCCCTTAGCGTCACGCTCTAAAAAACACAGTACATAGTCAGAGTTAGGGCCACAAACATTGTAACATACGAAGGTGAACTGCACGATTAACACCATAAAAGACGAAGATAACGTCTGGATACCTATAATTCTGCACAATATGTGCCAAGGGGGTTTTAGGTCAGGTGGTTTTAGCTTTACTTTGCCCAAACATTTGGTCTTGACACGGCGAGCACCTTGGGAGGTTGATTGCACGCGAGGATGTCGCGACCGGGGGGGGGGACTCTCCCTTCCCAATAATTTCTGGACGGGCTATACAGTCGGTACATTTTGGACAAGAGCAGTCGGTACTTTTATGTTAACCGACTAACGTCAAATGTACCGACTACCGTCAAATGTACCGACTAACGTCAAATGTACCGACTAACGTCAAATGTACCGACTAACGTCAAATGTACCGACTACCGTCAAATCTACCGACTAACGTCACAATTTACTCTAATCGAACATCACCAGTGAAAAAGTTTTCGTGCTGCGCGCGAATCGCCTCGCCGCTTCCGCAGTCAAACCAATCTTTGCACTATACTTAGCTGAAAAATGTACCGACTAACGTCAATATACCGACTAGCGTTATATGTACCGACTAACGTCAAATGTACCGACTAACTTCAAAAATTACTGTAACCGAACATCACGAGGAAAAAAAATTTCCGCGCTGCGCGCGAATCGCCTTACCGCTTCCACAGTCACCCCAATCTTTGCACTATACTTAACTGTAAAATGTACCGACTAACGTCAAATATACCGACAAACGTCAAATGTACCGACTAACGTCAAAATTTACTGTAATCGAACATCACCAGTGAAAAAAAATTTTCGCGCTGCGCGTGAATCGCCTTGCCGCTTCCACAGTCACACCCATCTTTGCAATATAACCAAGCATGCACTAAGACTGTGAGAGGAGGATGTCTGTTTCATAAGCTTTCTTCAGTGATAGGTTTCTGTCAAGTTATATTAATATAGACTAGGTAGCCATATTCGGTAAATTTATAGGAAAGATTTTTGATATGTATAGCTAACAAAAAAATACATATATATACTAGAGAATATGCATTTAATTACATATTTAGGCAGAAGAGACAAAAAAGAGATTTTGAATTTCTTGGTGACATTTGGCATTCTTGGTGATAAAAAAAAATACGGCAACGCTGTTGACAGTACTGCACAAAGACAGTCTTTGGCGACAGTGGCGTGCTGTGAACCTGTTGCAATAGCAACCTAACGTCGCTTTTATTCTTTTAAAAGGCAATGAGATAAAAGTTTTTCACTTTTATTTACATTGCGATCATTTTTTTTGCTATATTATCATTTAATTGAACTTGTGATCATTGTTTGGAGCGGAGTCCCTCGCTGTCATATTCACAAACTTTAAGTAATAATGAATAATATGCTTGGGCGAATACTACGTGTTAGACGTAACGATAACAATGGGTCTGTAATGAGTTGCAGTGAAATGTACTGGTCTTTACAATTGTTGCAATTTCAGGATGTTTACAACTACTATTCTTTACTTAGATTTTTTCGATTGGTGTGTTACAATCATCCTGAAGTATATCAGTCTCCTTATTCCCAGAAAAAAATTACGAAATAAGACGTTCTGTTCTCAATCTCCCAACTGCGCGTATTGACGTTGAGAAACGCGCTACAGTATTTCAAATAGCAACGCTTCTCAATAAACTTCCTGAGTATATATTAGATCCCAGTTTTGATGTCTTAAAAAAGCGTTTTAAAGATTAAGTCGTGCAATTGTATTATCTTTTGCTCTGTGTTGCCCCAAAAGTTTATTTTTCAGTGGCTACGCAGATGCATTATTCTACAGTGCACAGTACTACTCTGTCAAATACAAATGTATCTGCGTGAAAAAACCTATCACCAGTCACGGCGCAGTGCCAATCTGTGGGTGAAGTCTGATTGAGCAGCTGCGCTGCCTGTGCAATGTTCTCGAAAAGTTATAGTGTACGAGTACTGTCCCTATCCCCGACCGTACCACCCCTACTAGAGAAAAGAGTCTTTTCAATGAGCACCCGTGTGAAAGGTTATGTTAGGCTGGGACTGGTTCTACTGGTGTTCCTAAGTGTTTTTATTGTATATATGTGGGTTTTTAGGGGTTTTATTGGTTTTTAATGTTTAGTTAAAATTTTTTATTGTATAAGTGTTTTTTTTTTACTTAACGTCAATCTTTGATTGGCCTTACTTAGCGTCAATCTTTGATTGGCCTTGTTTAACGTCAAATTCAAATCGTATATTTCGGCTTTTAGCAGAACCAGACCTTGCCTTTTACCTAACCTCATGCGAAAAAGCTCATTGGACGTTAGCAGAACCAGACCTGGCCTTATACCTAACCTTACACGTACATATTAATTTGCCTTTAGGCTGTTACAGTTAAAAGCCCTTCATACTCTCAATTACACCTAATGCAAAGAATTACACTTAACGACCTCATTTACGTCTAAGCCCTTCAATAGGGGTCTACTGCACAGCACCAGCAATAACGTATGCATTAAATGTTTCCGTAAACTTGAAAAACTCAATAAATGTTTAATCAACAACAATCCCTCAGTCGCCTTTAAAAAAACTTGTATAACAGAAAAGCTGTTACCGAACTACACGATATATATAAATATATATAAATAGCCTACAGTACTCGTGCACTATATATATATTTTTTCCAGTCGGTAATATGACTGATAGTGAACGTTAATCGGTATTTCTCAGTGCCCTCCCCCCCCCCCAATGTTGTATACTTCGCGACATCCCTGATTGCACGCCAGCACAGGTGGGCTTTCTAGCATCATCTTGCAATACAAAGTTACCTCGTAGTGAGGGTATGAGAAACATAGGAACAGCTTGCTTCTTTCCCTTACCTATTTTTTCACAGCTTAGAGACAATGAATGGTCCAACAAGGAAATTGAGACCTGACTTCTGGAACATAAGTTACGGGCACTTCCTGCATACACAAAGTCTGAATGGAATTTTCTGGTAATGCAACTTTTACATTGCCTTGGATGCGAGGCGGACACAGCGTTGCCAGCTTTGAAGTATCTACTTGATCAAGATCTACTGACTCAGAAGTAATTAACATAGGTACAACAGCAGGTTGAGCTCTACAATGTTTTACATTATGCGGTGAAACTCGAATTACAGTGGCCAAGCACCCTTGTGCTTGACCGTGTACACTTATCCTTATCGGATTCAGAAGCGTTGTGGTGAAGGCACAGCGTGGCCTCTCATCAAGGCATGGGATGCAGCTCTTCGGAGCTGCTTCTTCGTTGTCAGCACCTGATTTTCCTCAGCCAGGTCCATCGTTGCAGACCTCACTTCCAAGTGAGGGAGGCCGATGAGTCTCAGGCGACGCACATGCGTCAGGGGGAGCACGGGATGAAGCTCCGATAGGTGAGCATGGAGCACGTAGTTCATCTTCTTTGGTGATGATTGAAGCAGCATTACTGGAGGTACCTTGTTCTGAGCCACTAGCGCCAAAGCGACAGGAAGGTAAGCTGTACTGGGGAGTAGCCACTGGCGGATCTAGCCCCTTCTCGTGGGAGGGCATTCGCCTCGGTGACAGGTCCCCTCC
>LQNS02276867.1:4142684-4155461 GCA_001587735.2 Parhyale hawaiensis
AGAAAACTTCGAGACGCTTACTACGTGCAATAGCTCTGACCTTAGGATAGTTGAATCACTTTATATTTTTAGACTGAAACCAATTTTAAATGACCAAAACAGTGCTCATCCTCTATTTATAGTTAGGAGTTAGTTTTTTTTTGTGACGTATGGATTTGTAAGTTGCTTTATGCATTAGATTTTCATTTATAACATCCTTCTCTTGACAGAAGTACTGATGATGGGCGAAGCCCGAAACGTTTACATTTTTTTAATTCGACTTTCTTCTTATTTTATTGGTGTTGAACATTAGTAAATATGACTTTATTTTCTATAGTTCTGGCCCTTATTATTATATTAAGACTGCGTAATAAAGCAGACTGTCAAATCTTTAAATGTAAATATCTGTATATTAATACGCTTGATCCTACCTACCTACCTATCTGTCTACCTACCTGTCCACCTACCTACATCCCTACCTACCTATCTGTCTATGTACGTGCGGTGTGAGTCACACTTATCATCACTAATAGACGGAAGGAAATTAGAGATTCGATGACTTCGGGAAGCTGAGTATCTATGACGGGTCAGCAGTACGGCGGGTCAGCAGTACGGGGCAGCTGGGCTTGGTCTTTTTGATGATTCTTTTTCTTCGGCTGAGCTCTATTGTATGCATAAACGTGTATCGTCATTTACTGCTAGAGTGGGACTTCCGCGGTTTTTGGTTAGACGAAGCAGCTTCATAGGGAATCAGTAGCGTAGCCAGGAAAATTCCCGTTGGGGGAAGGGTGAGGAACTGCTTGACAAAACAAGCTAGGCCCTAAGCAATACAACCTTTTGAAGGCCTCATTTTCAGTGGGTGGTGGGGGAGGGGGGTGGTTAAGACTGTTTTGGGATGGAGTGCGTCCTCCCACACTCCCCGAGGCCATGGCTACGCCGCTGCAGGGAATCATCATCAGCCAAAATAACAGAATGGTCATAATATATCGAGTCCCAGTGTTGTTGAGTAAGTACGGTATTACCACGCTAAAATGCGAACGTTTCACGAGTCCGTCTGAAAATCCTTGCAAAGCCGTGAAAATTCCAAGAGTACAGCTAGTTAGCGTATTAATATATAGACTAGCGGGACCCGTGAAAATTTCACGGTCTGCATGGCGGGGCCTTTCAGGTAAGACGATTTTTAGACTTTTTACGATTTTGCCATTTTTCAATTTATGCCATTTTTTCGATTTCTGGAGTTTTTCCTTTTTTCGCATTGTTTCGATTTGTGCCATTTTAAAAAAATTTTCAATTTTGTCATTTTTCGACTTTGGCCATTATTTTGATTGTTGCCATTTTTCAAATTCTACCATTTTTTTCAATTTTTGCCGATATTTCGATTTTTGGCAATTGTTTTACTTTAGCAATTTTTTGAATTGTTGCCATTGCTGCCATTTTTGCCATTTTTCCGATTGTTGTCATTTTTTACGGTCTACTGGGCTCTTAAGGTTTGAATCTTAGAAACTTCATGTTTATTAATTTTACTTTTTCACTATTTTAAGTGTAGCGTACCTTAATTACGCTACTATCATAACTACCTAAACTTTAAACATAACGTGATGACTCATTCTGACTATAATGTGCATATTCATTGAAACAGCGTTCACTAACAAAAGATTCAAAAATTAAAATCATACACATTTTATAACTTCATTCCTCACAAGAGAGTCATATGTTCAGATTTAGATATGACTCAGGGTTTCACAAGAGTCATGTGTTCAGGTTTAGATACCAAGCAAGGTTCTACCAGAGAGTCATGTATTCAGGTTTAGAGATAAATCAAGGTTCCACAAGAGAGTCATGTGTTCAGGTTTAGATATCAAGCAAGGTTCTACCAGAGAGTCATGTTTTCAGGTTTAGAGATAAATCAAGGTTCCACAAGGGAATCATGTGTTCAGGTTTAAATATCAAATAGGGTTCCACAAGAGAGTCATGAGTTCAGGTTAGATATCAAATAAGATTCCACAAGAGAGTAATGCGTTCAGGTTTATAAATCAATCAGGGTTCCACAAGAGAGTCATGCGTTCAAGTTTATTAAGATAACAATCAGGGTTGTCATAGCAGGGTTGCAGGGACCGTAGTTCACAGTAGCTACATCAATATATACAATATTGTAAGTGAAAGTAACGCCACATTTCTTGCCCTGGCTGTCATCGCCATTGAGAGTCATTACTCTTATTTTTATGCTGTCGATCGCTCTTGCTCGAGAAAAGGCAACGTATAATTAGCCGTTTGAAAAGACGGGTTGAGGCAGATGTTTCTGACTTTCTCGAACGTTTGACCTTGAGCTTTATTGATGGTTATTGAATACGCAAGTCGCAATGGAAACTAAAACCTGTGCAGTATAAATGGGATATTTGCATCACTTGGATTCAGTTTAACTCTGGGAATCAAAACTGTATTGCCTCTGTTTGAGCCTGTTATCAAGGATGCCTCTACGTAATGTTCGTGAAGTCTTAGCACTTTCATACGAGTTCCATTGCATAATCCTTTACTAGTTGAAAGTTTTTTTTAGCAACATTACAATTGCTCCGGGCTTTAGTTGAGGCGATGAGGAGGCATGCCGGATGGAGTAAGAGACTTAATAAATGAGCCTCCTCTTCATTATTGAATGACACTTTATCCGTACTCAAGTATGCTTTCAATGCTTCTGGTAATCTGTTGAGAACTTCTTCATTTAAAGCAAGACAGTCTGAAGTTTTTGGTGACAAAATTATTCTGTTTTCCATTTTTTCAGGAGTACAATTTTCAAAACTTTTTGGCGCAAGTGATGTTTAACAGCACGAAGAGGCAGGCACGTCATTAACAGTTGTGGGAACATGTTGAAGAATGCTGTTTAGCGAACCGTTGCCAAGATACAGAAGCCATCTGGAAAATTCTTGTTCATTAATATCTGTTCGCATATTTTGAGTGAGTTGGAGCTGATGGAAATGTTGCCACAAATGGGATCTCTTGATACATGCATCTATGATAGCTGCTCGAGGAGCTCGTGGAACGACAGGTAGAGTTTACCGGAAATCGCCTCCCAGCATTATTAATTTGCCTCCAAACCCTGCATTGTTTCCCATGATGTCTCTTAGGCATGCGTCTATAGCCTTAAGAGCGTAATTCGGAATCATTGAGGCTTCATCTATAACAAAAACGTTGATGCGTCTCAGATGAGCAGCATGTTCTGAATCTGGAAGGGTTACAAGTTTAGTCACTTAAAGCTACCCTGCGTTAGTGCGCTTAATGCAACACAAGCAGGAAACGGGAGTGACAGTCCCCCACCCTAGGGTCCGTTGTGGGGTCTTGTTTGAAAACGGGCCAGCACTCTTGTTTGAAAACTGGCCAGCACTCTATTTTTGTATTTGGTGCCGTATCAAAGATACGGTTAGGTTAGGTTATATACATAACCATAACCTNAACCTTATATACATAACCAATTTAAACAGTATCTTTGATACGGCACCAAATACAAAAATAGAGTGCTGGCCAGTTTTCAAACAAGAGTGCTGGCCCGTTTTCAAACAAGACCCCCGTTGTGTACGCAGGATACGGGTGGATATGTAAATTCAGCGCTTGGATGTTTGCTGAAAAATTTATTTTCACCTGTCACTTAAGGGGAAAAAAATTGTGTTGCTCAGTAAAATTGAAAATACTTATTTCTTATGATATTTTGAGTCGACCATTGAAGAGCCTCCTTCATAAGCATATTAGTACAAAATTAAGGTCACTGAAGAAGCGTTATTACAAAATCTTCACCGTCATTTTTGGTGGCACGGTTACTGTAGCTCAACAATAGTCAGCAACATTTTTGACTGCTTATCGTGCCATTGACCGCTATTCATACAATCTGTCTAGTTCATAACTTAGCCTTTGGTAAAATTTGTCTTCATATTTTACGCATGAGTAGTGTAATAATAAAATATTGACAAATATCTTGAGCTGGATCTCGAGTATGTGAGCTCTCAATAAGCATTACAATAATGATAATAATAAAAATATTGTTGGAACGAAGGTCGCTCTGAGAACTATAAAATATTCATGTCTAATCTGAGCTGTCAGGTTATATCGCGTGAAAGTGTAGACAGAATGCATACATTCGAGGTTTTCCTGCATGATAAGTCATTATCTGCATGCCTACAGAGCAGCACCTTCTTGCAAGGGCGCTCATATGTCCGTGGCTCTGAAGGCAATGGTGCGGGAATAGAGCTCTTATCTTCAGAGAAACTTTGGAGGGACTCTTTATTTGAATCTAATTAATAAGAAGAACCTAAAGGTTATATTCATAAGTTCTAAGATTAGCGAGTCATAAAATATATTGGATACCTTCTACGGCCCAAACTCAAAGAACTCTTGAGAACGCGTTTGTATCGTTCATTTACTGCAAAATAATTTTTTTTTTCCCAGAAATAATGGTCGGAGTACCTCCCATACCGCTACAACAACATTTTTATTAGTCTGTGTAGCAACTACGGATTTATGGAAGTCAGGAGAGAAAATTCAGGCCTCCAGTAATAGGCTATGGAGCCCTTCAATTGCTGCTCATTGCTATGTGTCTGACCTATGTGTCTGGCTCTTTTAATTTTGATTGAAGATTCTGCATGTGCATTAATGCACCGCAATAATCACCATAGTTTACATGTATTGTTATGTCTAATTATTGGGACACAAAATAACGGACGCCTTCAGGGTTATATACATATAGTTTCCATGCCATATTCGGCGCATCACAGGGAATAAAAACGTCGTAGTTTCGGCTCTGACCGAGTCGAAACCTTTGTTTTGGCACATGCATATGAAACTCCTGTGAGGAAAAGCCTTTCATCTGCTGCGTAGCCGGTTAAAGTGATACCTTCATTCATGATGTCGTAACTAAGATGACAATATGATACCCTTTAAAAATATTCATTACAAATTAATGCATGTGTTAGAGCTGTTTTCCAACAATTATGTGACGGTGTAAAAGAATCCTGTATAAAAGGAGCATCTCGTGTAGTTTAAATTCTCCTTTTCCTGTCCATTATCTCATTCCTGCCTGATTATTTGTCCCGTTCCTGGTTCACTGTCCCGTTTTTAGCTCAGTCTCCTGTTCCTGGCTCACAGTTCAATTCCTGGCTCACGGTATCGTTCTCGGCTAACTATCTTGTTCCTGGCTAATCGCCCTGTTCCTGGCTAATCGCCCTGTTCTTGGCTAATCGTCCTGTTCTTGGCTAATCGCCCTGTTCTTGGCTAATCGTCCTGTTCTTGGCTAATCGCCCTGTTCTTGGCTAATCGTCCTGTTCTTGGCTAATCGCCCTGTTCTTGGCTAATCGCCCTGTTCTTGGCTAATCACCCTGTTCTTGGCTAATCGTCCTGTTCTTGGCTAATCGCCCTGTTCTTGGCTAATCGTCCTGTTCTTGGCTAATCGCCCTGTTCTTGGCTAATCGTCCTGTTCTTGGCTAATCGTCCTGTTCCTGGCTAATCGTCCTGTTCCTGGCTAATCGTCCTGTTCCTGGCTAATCGTCCTGTTCCTGGCTAATCATCCTATTCCTTGCTAATCGTCGTTTTCCTGACATAGTTCTGATTGTTCTTTATTGACTAGTGGGAAATAAATGCGAAATGTTTTCCACCCGATACTGTATCAGTGATCCCCTTCTCTCTTGTTTCATGTTAAAAGCATAACGTCCCATGAAATGTGCAAGATAGAATACACGTAAACAGCCTATTAAAGACTTAAACTTACCGATTCCGTCTCATGTGTGAGGATCAGACAAAAAGAAATTCGATCTTCTAATTAAAAAAAAATGTTCATTTTGATGAAATAAGAACCAAGTAGAACCGCGGTGCACACGATGTAATTAAATTTTATTTTCTAGGTGCATAGGCAGAGTTATTGAACGATTTTTGAAGCGATAATTGCAAATAAGACTTGCTTTAATGAGTCTTGGCTTAATATGATAACCGCACTTCGTCGCAGATTGTATTTACTCTACAGTACTTCTAGGGTCCTCTTAAGTTGCTTTTGACTGAGATTCGTACACAGGATCTATTATTTTGAATGCTTGAAAGGAAACTGTCCATCGAAATGTAGGACTGGAGGAGCTCGACTGATTTCTTCCGTCTCGCATCAGCGACTGAGATACTATTGCTAGTAACCACAGGAACTGTCGGCTGATGTTGCAAAATTTCTCATTACAAGCAAGAATTTTCTGTTCTCAGGGCAGCTAGAGTTTCTCTACCCGGAAAAGAAAAGCTAAAGCTTTCATGTAGCCAACTTTGTACGGCTAGTCAGTAGTAGATATTTTAAAAGGAAGATAAGGCTGCAACTATAGCGGGTGCAGCGCATTTTCTTTGTATTTCAAATTATGATCGAACACTGGATGATGCTCATGCACATTATTGGCCGTTATTATTAATGCCAGGATATGGTATTATACATAAAACTCCCATCATATGGCAATACACAGTTTGCTGGTTGGTTGCTTGTGTTGTTAGTTGGTTCGTTGATTGATCACTCCAACCCAATATGAGCATGACGTAGGTTAATTCCTTAACGACAAAGGGGCCGTTGCTTCAGTAAATTCAAGATTTAAGCATTTGCTTTGCATGGCTGAAGTACTTTTTAGCAATGGTGCAGATACTTGATTCCCTTTCCTTCAGTCAGTAAATATTTTTCCCCCTCAGAGCTCCACGATGCTCGAATTGAGTATGCAAATCAACGGAGGAAAACAGAGAGATATTCTTCGCAACAAAATCACACGAAGAATGACGAATATGGGGTGTTGTCGATTGAATTATATTTTGCCGGCGTTTCATGACGACGAGAGCCGATAATAAAACAAAATAAGAAAATTGAATATCGGATTGAACTTGGCGAGGGTTGAGAAAAATCAGTTAAGAGCCTCACACATTTGTCACGGATTCCAGGCATATTCTGGCTGGGTCGATGCAACTTCATATTAGGGTACTTTTCTCTAAAGCTTCACTAATACAAGTGCGGTAATACCAACGTAGAAACATTCCTTGCACCGATGATACCAGCCAGCGTGATATACAGCAATTGTTGGTTACCTAAATTGCTCATGCATTGCTTATAACTCATTTGCCTCTACTATCTCGATTGCATGTAACTCTAATAAGATATAGCCGTTTGGGGCAATCACTGGAGGCCTGTGGAAGGTACCTGCAGTGGAATATTTGTGCTATGAGTGGTAGGTGCTGTGCCTTCCTAAGCTAAAGGCTCGGTCGACGGGGTCGTTATAGTCGATCGAAGTTAGTGTATCCCTTCAGGGGGGTACATGAACCCCCGGACCTCTCACTGGTTCATGGCATGAGACGCGTCCATGATAATATTTTACAGCTTCCTTCTTAGTGTTGAGGTGGATTATTAATTACTGGAGGGCCGGCGCTGTGAAGCACCACAGCGAGAAATTTATGATGACATTTCTTTATTATCATCCGCGATCGAAGTGAGGGAGGTTTTGATAATGTTTTTGTTGAAGATTTAAGTATATATCCCGGGTGTTTCTATGCTTATAAATTTTTACCATAGGTAGAAAAAACTGAAAATAAATTGATTTGCAGGAATGATAATATGCCCAAAACTCCTTACTCTTCGAGTTATAATGACTTAAAGGAATTTAGAGCTTTAAGTAGGATACTACGTGCGCGTCAATGTTAGCGCTAAATTTGATCGTTCAGCACGTTTTCCGACCGCATTCATCCCATGCATTTACACTGAATCGATGTTGATGATTATTTGGGCGAATAACATGGGGATTATTAAGTTCGAGCCCAATGATAATTATTATGAGTGTTAAAAACCCCTGTACGAGTAAAATACGCTTCATCTGTAAATAGAATCAGCTTGGAGAAGTTGGGAACCCTTGTTCGCTACTGCACGAAGCACTCTGAAAATTGTACACAAGGTCCAATATCTGGTGGCAGCAACAATTGCAATTTTTTTTTTCGGAAGCGACACGGATATTAACTCAGGCGACGTATAGTGTCCGCCCTACAGTAGTGTGATTACGTTAAATGCTAAGTGTGAAACTACTAATACTTCTCCAAACCATAAAATACTTGCAGTTTTCATTGTAAAAATAATGTTAACTGCTTTGGTGGGGTCGGAAACGTGCTGAACTATATCAAAATTAGAACTAACATTGGCACGCACGCAGTATTCTACTTAAAGCTTTTTCAATTTCTTTGTCATTATAACTCGAAAACCAAGGAGTTTTAGGCACTTTATCATTCCTGAAAATCGATTTATTTCGAGCTTTTCTTCCTATGGTTGAAATTTGTTAGCATAAAAAATAAAATACCCGGTATATATATTTCTTGAATATACGTTGACACAAAGGCATATAAATGAAGGAGTTTTATTGAAAATTTCTGGATTTTCTATTTGTTTAACCAAAGCCTTCGAGCTATTAAGCATAGCCCGTCTTCAGGGGATGCAATGAGCTTTAATATTAAATCTCCTTGAATGGAACGGAATTTGAAATTCTATCAGCAGAACCAAGTGGCTAAGCATACAAACGTTGTATCCTAACTACCAATAAAGTAAACATTGAAATTTAGAGAGTAAAATGTAAATCGCAAAATGTTGAAATTTTGAGAGTGAAAAAGAAGAACGTTCATTTTTTGTGAGATTGTAGAACCAGCAGTAAGCTGCAGAAAATACAACGTGTCTATTGAATGACTTTGTGTTGCAGTGGGAGGGAAATTGTTCTAAGAGTCGTCTTTATTTTGAGCTTGATTCTCAGCATAATAATTTTGGAAAATCAATTGCCATCTCGTGGTTATACGATTTTACGTGATTATTAATTTGAGATACCTAAATGTTTTACTTGATATTATTAACTGCGTGACGGAGAGACGGACCAACATTGGAGCAAGGGAGGAGCAAGCAAGCCACCAACAACTGTGTTTTATTATAAAGTGGATATAGTGAATCATTATATCTAATACTAAGAATGACAGTCGTGTGTTTATGCATAATAAATATATATATTTATAAATTTATATATTTATTTATGTGTTTGGTGTCACGCTCTTGAAGAAATAGATAGGCGGAATTTAGCCCAGATTGGAGGCTCTGGTTGTCCTCTCAAGCTCCATTGAAAGTGATAGGCAGAAAATAGGCCGGGTTGCAGAAGATGGCAAATGTATATTAAGCAGGGATAGTTGAAATTCCAACAATGATGACATCGAAGGCTTAGTCTGATTTGTAGGAGTATTAGCTTCTCCATACATCGAATCTACGGCAAAGTATAGGGCGACCTTATGTTTGAATGCACTTCTTGCATTGCCGAAGTTGGAATCGTAGCACTGAAGATATCTGAAGCCTCCGTTGGCCCTCTCATGCTTCTTGATTCGTAGTTTCTTCCCACAGATGATATTGTTGCATGAGCTATTCTTCCCACTTTGATGCAATTGTAAACGAAACCGATGAAACATAAGTTTTCACGGGCAGTAGACAATTATTTCTTCTAGCTTATTGTTTTCCTCTGACGAAGTAGTTTTCTTTTCATAGGTCAAAATTTGAGCACCTCAAATGAAACAGATATTTGAGGTGGAAAGACGGTATCAACGGTATCTTTGCTACGGAGCGAACACATTGTATATAAGCTGCTATTTTATTTAAGTTTCTTGGAGTGTTTTACTCAAGATGTTACTTCTGCCTGCCTATATAGAAGACCTATGGATGACAGCATTACAAAGGATCAATGAAGAAAAGAAGAAAATTAAGAAGCAAATAAGAGAAGAGGAGGTTCCGCACCGGCCTAGAGGCATTAGGTAAAAGTATAGGTTATTGCGTGAATTTTTCACGCACGGGTCCACTAGTATTGATAATAAATGAAAAAAATCAATGATATTCCTACTGTAAATGAATAATTAATTACGAATGATCCAGTTGATCATGCTCAGAAAATAGCACATGACAGGATTGATTATGAAAATAATGTAGAAAAAATACACTTAACAAGTAAAACATGTTTCCAAGGGGTGAGCTATTCTCCAACCTACCAAACTAAAAGACTTAGTGATTGGGTCTCTTACTGCAGCTGGATCATTAAAACACACGTAAAGATCTCACAATATGTATTGGAAAAAGAGCATGGAAATTTAATTATTAACTGAGTGACGGAGAGACGGACCAACATTGGAGCAAGGGAGGGAGCAAGCAAGCGACCAACATGAAAGCGATAATTAAATAAGCTGTTTTGACACACTTGAATACAAATTTGAATCATAACTGATACCGGTCATAATTGAACACTTCGCAAGTACTCAGGAGATGTACAGTGCCTAGACATAAGTATTTGCACAACTCTATTTTTTATGTACTTTTAAAAATTCAGGGTCTGCTTTAGGATAACTAATACAGGAAGTTTATAAGACATATATATAATAGAATATATAAACAAAAGAGTCAAATGTGCACTTATAACAAGAAAATTTAACACAAATAGAGGTAATGAGGGACAAAAGTATTTGACCAAAATAAATTTGAATCTTTGATATTAAATAGTATAATATGAATAAATTAGTTTGGAAATCATTCTGAAACGTTCACGAAACGTCTCGAAACAAATGCAATGTAAACAAACCACTGCCGGCGCAATCATTACCGATCTAGACCTCGTTGAGGTCGAGCACACTCTCTCTACAATGCCCAAAGTTAAAGAAATCCCTGAAGTAACTCGTAAACGGATAATTCGACTTCGTATTGAGGGATTAACTTAAAGAGTAATAGCAGAAAGTGTCAATGTTCCTTTTTCAACAGTTGGAGCAATAGTCCGCAAGCATCAAGTGACTGGGGCGGTCTCCAACCAGCCAAGAGCTGGAGCTCCGCGTAAGATAATGGGTCGTCCTCGGCGCTACATGCTACGTAAGGTGACTAATGACCCCATGACAACTCGTGCTGACCTTCAGAGTGAACTAGCGTCTCAGGGACTGCATGTCAGCATGAAAACTATTGTTAGGGAATTGAATCGTACTGGCATTCATTTTTACACTCCTCGCAAAACTCCTAATCTTACAACAAAACATGTCAAGAGCCGCTTAACATTTGCCAAAGACCACCTGGACAAAGGAAATGAGTTTTGGGAAGGAGTTATATGGTCTGACGAAACTAAAATATAACTTTTTGGCCGAAACAAAGCTCGGCATGTATGGAGGAAACGTGGTACTGCCTATGACCCCAAGAACACCATCCCCACCGTGAAGCATGGAGGGGGTAACATCATGGCGTTGGGTTGCTTTACTGCCCATGGTGTTGGAGATCTTCATATCATTGATGGCAAGATGAATTGTGTCATGTACAGGGAGATATTAGAGAAGAGAATGCTTCCAAGTGCCAAAAATTCTACGGACGGCGCAGGTGGACCTTCTAACAAGATAATGACCCCAAGCATACTGCGAATTTAACGAAAGAATGGTTTCAAAAGAAGAAAATAAATGTTCTTCAATGGCATAGCCAATCACCGGACCTTAATCCGATAGAAAGTTTGTGGCGTCTTTTTAAATCTGGTGTCCACAAACGATGTCCCATAAACCTTATTATTATTATTATTAAAACTTCACGCTTGAGCTCTCACGGACAGGTAATACAACCCAAATGAAGCATCTTGCAGCACCGGGAAGCCCAAAACGCTTCTAAAAGAAATCCAGCAAAAAACCATTAAGAGCTGACTTAAACGCCTGTAGGCCAATACGACCAAAAGCCGATGCCGGCAACAAATTCCAAACCTTAGCCGACCAGGGCACGAAGCACCGACAGAACCGACTAGTTCGACATCTGACAGCGTCCAAAGGGAAAGAGTGCGCTCCGCACGCAGCACAAGTCGCTCTCCCAAAAACCTTGAGGGCAGGGAGAGAAGAATACAACCAATGCCTCTCATTATTGTACACCTTATAAAACATGCAAAGCTCTGCTACTCTCTTCCTGTGGGACAGGTTCACTAGATCATTATCAGCGCATTAAAGGTTATCTGCATGGAAGAATGGAAAAAAATACCATCAAGTGAATGTGAAAAGTTAATTTCCAGCTATAACAATCGTCTCCATGCTGTTATTGCCAATAAAGGTCACGCCACCGAGTACTAATGTCATTGTTTTTTTAGTCAAATACTTGTGTCCCTCATTACTTTTGCGTGTGTTAAATTTTCTTGGTATAAGTGCACATTTGACTGTTCTGTTTAAATATTCTATTATATATATGTTATATAAACTTCCTGTATTAATTATGCTAAAGCAGTACCTAAATTTTTTTAAATACATAAAAATAGAGTTGCGCAAATACTCATGTCTAGGCACTGTATCTACGTGTAACTTCGACCGCAAATATTTAAAAGGTTGAGCACCATCGGAAACACAAATAAATCAGTCGAAAAATTGTGCCAGATGGCAAAACGGTGCTCTCAGACAGTGAACATGTAATGCAATGCATGTAAACAAACATTTTATCTTATCGATGCTGTGTTTACGAAAACTCCGGGAAAAAGACAACACTGGCTAAGCGTGTTTCATTCATTTCTTCAGGTTTTTTTGCTGACGCTCCACTTCGTATTCTAGACCGCACAACCTTTAGGTTACCAAGACAGTTGATTCACCATAGATCAGTGCGTGCTCTAGCACGAATCAAAAAAACTCGTTTCACCGCATGAAATATTAATGCAGTACAATATTAGTCTAATTTTATCATTATTGTCCAAATGTTAAACTGAGACATTTTTCAGATATTTCATTGTTTTTAAAGCACGATAAGAATCCAATGAACAAACTACA
>LQNS02276867.1:4182314-4194140 GCA_001587735.2 Parhyale hawaiensis
CGTACGTGTATATGAGGGAGCTCATCCGTCTACCCTGAGTAGTTAATAACCTGGAAGATCTTACAGTTTGTGGCTTACTGGTAGAGAACCGGCGTGGTAATCTCAAGGTCCCCAGATCGAGTCCTGGCTCGATGCTTTGTATATATATATATATATATATGATTGAAATTTACAGGAATTGTTAGTAATGTTAAAGAGACATGAATGATTAAATTTTGGTGATGATCGGTCGGTCCGTTTGGGTGTTTGATTAATGTTTGTGATAATGTTTGTTAGAAGCATAACTCAAAAAGTTATAAGCGGATCAGCAAGAAATTTACAGAAGATATTAATACCATAAAATGCACAAATGATTCGATTTTGGTGTCGATACGAAGAAAATCATGGTTTCAAAATCAATTTGATTTTTTCGTTTCCGATGCCTCGCTTGGCGGAGGTTTGCGTTCTCAGAGTGCTCTCAAGTTTTTATTTTCAATTTAAATACGATTTTAAAATACGATTTGCATAATCACGCCACACCCACTGTAGAACGCCTCGTGGCGTAAGACCATCACCCACGATGGGGCAAATTTCAACGCCAAAATTTTTGATGGCCAGCTAACTCTAATGTTTTGGCCTTTTCCCCCACTACTCACTAGACACCCAGCAAAAAATTATGAACATTGCTCAACTCTTACTAATATATATTTTTTAAAATATGCGTTGACGCCCAAGTGTATTCATAGGGAAGTTTTTTTTTTTATTGAAAGTCTTCTGGGGTTAAATAAATAAAAAAAAGAAAAAGTCCAGTAGACTTTCAATAAAAACTTCTTTACTAATATAAATATAAATCTTCAACGAAAACACGATCACTGCTCTTCGCTGCGCTCGCGAGTGATAAGAACAAACGAATAATCAGACCGAAAAAAATATATATTTTGGTCAGTTGTTCTCAACATTCCGAGTAATTTGAGAAAAATTTCATGAAGATCCGTCCCTACTATTTTGAGCTTTGTTACCGAGAAAAAAGTGCCTGATGAGCAAACAAACAAACAAACAAACAAACAAACCTCTGAACGGATCTTCACCAAAAGTAACTGTTAATCATCTGTTTCTCCTAACATACCTGGGATTCGCTATTTTTTCTGTATCGTCGTATCGGTATTCGGTACTTAAAAAACAGATCATTCGGTTAAGTATTTCGGTGTTTTTCGAAAAAAAAAAATAAAATACCGAATGATCCGGTATTTTTTCGGTATTTGACTTGGTATTATTTTAAAAACATCGGGCTCAGGCCCCAACGGACAGGAAGCACAACCCAAATGAAGCACTAAGAATAAAAGAAACACAAAGGTAGCAATTAAAAGCATCTATTTAGAGCATTCAGACCAGACTGGTTTCGAATATATTTTCATTATCAATGAATGCGTCTGAAAATAAAAGAAAATCAATGCCATAAAATATTTGCCCGTCGTTAATAAAATTCTTAGTTGTCAACAATACAAAAAAAAAAAGCGGTATACGGGCGTGAGCTTAAAACAAACCTAACTAACAAGGAATCTTTACTGTAGAAGTATTGGACAAAATGAAGAAAAAACGAGAGAAGAAGTAGAAATCATTGCATGTACAACGGTACGACCGTCTGGTCACAGTTAAGAATTTGTCTGTTCTTCAAAATATGCAATGATTCTAAAACTCTGATATCTGACGTATTAGCTGAAGATACTATTTCAAAATGTGTGAGAGAGCAAGCATGGCCGGTCTGTTCGTAGTGCTGTCTGAGAGGGGAATGAGGTAAAACTGTTAGAGGAAGGTTCGTTCTAAAGGAACGTCGCATATGCTGATAAAATCTGATTTTAGACTGCTCCTGAGTACTTCCAAAGTAAGAACTCTGGCAAGTTCCACAAGAATATTTGTAAATACTGTTGGAAAGCAACTCAGAAGTCCATGTTGGCCAAATTTTATCCTCAAATAGACTTCATTTTCGCACTCAGAAATGACTTTCAAATTCGCAACTTTTTTAACCATAAGGACAGACTGCCTTCTGAGCGAAGAGAACATGTCACTAGTATACAGAAAGAACAACAGCGGGCCAAGCACGCAACGCAGAGGGACGCCAGACTTCACTGTGAGTGAGGCACTCAAAACGCCGCCGACCGACACACTCTGCGTCGGTCGGTGCTAAAGTCCAACTGTACAAGGCGCGGCTCAGACCGATAATCCAGCGCAGACTGTAAATGGTGAGGCACCGACAACAAGGCTTCACAACAACCCAATCCAGTTCTGTACGCAAACTGACCAGCAGGTAGCAAACCCATAACCGCAGTAAAACGACCAAGCGTACAAGCATAGGCGTACTGGGTGAAGTTTGCTGGGGGGGGGGGGGCAGGGGGCATAACACAATTTGCCCGAATTTTAAAATTTCAGGAACTTATCTAACTTGCTGTACATGGGAGGGAAAACTATCAAATACTTACTGATATCTGATAAAAACGGTAGCAAAGTTAAGAAGAAAGTACATGGTAGGCCTAAAACTAAGGATGTGGCGATTCATTTTTTTTCCGGTGCAGCTTCCCATTTATCATCAGCTGTAGATATCAATGCCGAGTCTCAGTGTCCAATGCCGATTTCACATCTACAAATTATTAATATGTAATAATCACTAAACTATGATTTTACCTGCTTTCCAGTTTTTAGGATCTCTAGGACCTGATTGTCCATTACATTTATAAGAAATCATCAAAAATTATTAATGGAAGTCCCGTGATCATTTTTGCCTTCTTTAGAGTTTTGGGAAATTTGTGTTACGGCATTTCATGAAATTTGTAAGCGTGTTTGAGTAAGCTGCATCACAGCATATTATTATCAACCTCATTGATTATCCTTAGCGATGCTACGTGAAAATATAACCTACGATGCGATGATAATTCAGCAGTGTCATTGCATGTAGCGCATCACATGCTACAAGTTACCAGAATAATAAATTACACTCAACAAAAAGTTTTTTTACGTAGTTTGAGATTTCAGCTAATACAGAGTAACTTGGATGCGCTGAATGCGAAAATGGTACCCATTTCCCTCTAATGGGTTAAGCCGATTAAAAACGATCCGGAATTTTGACACTATAAGGCGTTATGGATTGGGTCGTGAAAGTTGGTTAACGCCAAGCCCACTCGACTTGACTTGTCCATTGTCCAAGCCTTTAGACTGGTGCGCTTGATTCGACGCGGTGGTTTGAGTGACAGCTTGTTGACATGTAATAGATTACCCGTGAGACTGCCGGAAACGCAATATTACACCATAAAATGGAGATGCAAATGGCTCAATGTAATTTGGTTGCTTCCAAGATTTGCAATGCAAAGTGGCGATGTCAAAGATCCTATCTACAGTTCCGTACTAATAAAGTCGAGTGGTCTTGGCTTTAAATGACTTTACCCACCCAATCGAACGCATCCAGCATCCGGAAGTCACTGGTCAAGAATGAGAATAGCTAAGATCTAAGTATATTCAACCGAATTGCAGTTCTATCGGGGCTCTGGTTCCGAATTTCACTTTGGTTTTCCAAGTCAAATAAACTTTCCTAGTGAAAGTTTTCACGCGTTCGTGTAAGTAGTAAGATAGGTAACTACCATGCTGGTAGGAGTATTTCCGCTTTATGTAATTTTGGAAATAGCTATCCTAGTGCATGTGATGCTCAGATCGTATACGTCATGTTATAGCTCTTAATAGGTCAATGTTTCTTCTCAGCAAAATGTTATGGTTTCATCCAGGGAGATGTTCCAGGGCTACGTCTGTTGTAGTCTGTTAATTACATCTTCCTTGAATATAACGTCATTTATGACATGAATCCAGTCATAACTTCCTAGCGTACCTACACTGTTTACCGTCAACCAGTAACGTACAGAAATATGATCGAATTCTAAAGATCGGATTTTTTTATCATCAGTGTAGAACTAAATCGTGGTATGAGGCCGAGAAGTTTGTTTCATTTTCGTTTTTAGGGCATCTAAATTATACTGTATCATCTGAAAAACTTTGACTAACTAAAAAAATTTTTTCTAGACCAGTGTATCATTTTAGTTAAAATTTCGACTGATGATATGATGCTTCATTTGAACTGCGATTCGATTCCTAATATGAACATGATATTTGCCACAGCAAAGGAAGTACAATAGGCGTAACTATTCTTTCATGACCTCCCGAAACCATATTCAGCTGAAGAAAACTTGACCAGTTATTAGTAATAACTAAAGGTAATAATATGATTATAACGGTATTCCAAAGAAATAAGAATTCACAAACCACACTTGGAGAAAAAGCGTTTTGTATCTAACTCCCTGCCCCTCCCAAGTTACGCCCATGCAGCTTGCGACCGTTTATCTACTGTCCGCGCCGCAATCAATTGAATTTTGAATTCTTATTAGCCGGTGGTCCAGAGCAAACAAAGGTGATGCACACAAACTTTAAGTTCACTGTTGCAGGTTGCATTAAAGCAGACGGAACCACGGCGCACATTGGTGAAATTTACCTGGATTCCCTTTGCTCGAATATTCAGATCAATTGTACCGAGGAGGGACCGAAAGCTGTTCGTAAGTATTGCTGCAATAAATTTTTTAAACCATTTTCAGAATTTTATGTACGAATAACGTGATTTCCCGCCTGAGACACTGAAATTTAAATTACCTAGCGTTACTGAGAAGAAAATCGAGTGTTTCAAACGATCAGGCCGACATTAAAAAAAAAAAAAAATTACAATTTACTATAGCAAGTTTTCAGAAGGTCTTTGCTTGTACTTAACGTAAAAGTGTCCAAGGAATAGAAATACAATTATAATAATTCTCTGCAAACATTGATTTTCTGGTCAATTATTTTTAGGTACAATAAGTCAAATACGCAGTGCGTTGCTAAATGACGTCTAAGTTTATGATAATGAATAGCTGGTCAGAAACGTTACTTTTCCCTCGTTGTTAACCAAGCTTAAGTGAAATGACGAGAGGTGTTGGCATCTACATCCCATTGTGTGTTCTGATAATGAACTTTCTTGTTGATACAGTAGGGTTGGTGCTCGACACCTGCAGCGGCTTGTACAGCAGCACTACGGTTGGGTGTATCCACCTCACCAACACCACCCGCACCTACTGCCAGTCTCGCGAAGCCTGCCTCAACCTCGGCAGTGATATCTTCTCCGCCGACACCCCCGCCGACTTGGACGACATGCAGGCCTATCTGGTGGCTGACCCTTCAGGTAAGGGGCCCAGTCCCGGGCCACGTGACTGCATCCAAGCCAACCGCGGGCTATCCAACTGGTGTCGTGCCTAGTCCTAGGTCCCACACTAGTCAATTTACTGGCTATCCCTCCATGTGAGACGCCCAGTAGAGAATATGACCAAATTCTTGTGACGACCTGTCTATTCGTTTTTTTATCACCAGCGAGAGAAGCAAGCAAGCAAGAAAGATTATCATAGTTTTATAAATACCCGTGCTGTCTTTTTACTCTCGCTCTTGAAACACCTCTGGGCAGAAGTAACTTCTATCAAAACAATATTTATACGAAGACTGCCTATTCGGTGTGGCCGTTTGAGTTTAACAGTATTCTCTATTCACGAGAGAAGGTCAAGATCAACGTAGTACAATCGTTCTCCTTAGATGATATGAGAAAAAAATTAGCTTATATTAGCAAGCAGCAAAATATTACTGAATATAATTCATTTACCAGCCGCGTATCCTCCCTGCCGCATGATACACCTACTCCGTCAAAAGAAAGAAAGCAAGCTGGAGAAAATAAGTGTGTCTACTGCTGCATGAAAAATCACTGTTTGCCTGTGCTTCGTTAATCATCTGCTGAATTTGTTCGTCGTGAACTGAGAACAAATAGTTTCGATGTATGGAGAAACTCGTGCAACTCAAACTCCATGGCAGGGCCAAGAGAAGCCGTAAGTATATTTATTGTTTCGGTTTCAACGTTGGCTGAGCAAAAAGTGCAGTCAGTTAAAAGGATAAAGATCCCACTTCTGCCATTTTCTTCAACCTGGTCTAATTCTTGCTGATCGATCTCCACGAAAACGTAACATAATTACATAATCTGTTTCTTTGTCCATTCTTCTCCCATTTATTTCTGACACGAAAGATACAAACAAATATATCTTTTTAATTATAATACTGGATAATCTTGCTAACTTCTTGCTAGTACATTTGCTTGCCTAGCTGTATATTTGCTTGCTTCTATGTCACTGTACACTGAATCTTTTCTATCAGATAGGAAGAAACTCGGTAGCTGAAGTTTTAATTCGGCTACATCCATGATAAGAAGGATGAGCCTGAGCTCAGCTGCATAAACGTCCACGTTAAACATCAAGGTGATACTGGAAATGCAAGTGGGCTTTGTTATATAAACACAGTGTTAAAAAATGAGAGGTACAAACTTTGACTGTAGGCAGGGATACGAAAATGAAACATTTTTCGTGAATTCCAAATATTTTAAAACTCTTAGTGATCCAGGTACTGAGGATTTAAGTTTAACCATTATTTCCAATTAATAATTAGTATTTTAGCATCTGAGCAATGTTGTAATAGAAATTGAAACGAATACGCGAACAGATGTTTTATCAAACAATCTTTACAATATCTACTCGAAACGTTTGTCCCTTGCGCCAGTGTAAGTTTAGTACTTTCTCCAAAGGGATTGCTGACACTAGAGAAAAATCTTAGTTTTTCCACAGTGTTACCGACTGCGATCGCTTTCTTGCGACAAGGTACACGTTGGCCGGCTACTATTGGGGAGAAAGGTTGATGGGTGTTCGTGGTGTGTACGTACAGTAACATAACCGTAAAGACATTGCCGAGTAATGTGACCATAGTTAAACTACGAAATGCTGATTGCTGTTTTGTTAGTGAAGGGATCAGAAGTAAAAAACGAGGAAAAATAAGAGAGAAAAAACAACAACAGAACGCTGATTACAGTGAGATAGATAGTCCTGCAGAGGACAGAGTGTCGTGCACTGAAGCGTGAATTGGAAAATGAAACACGAAGAGTTAACCTATTAGAAAATTCTTGTTATGTAATTTCTAACCAAAATTTAGTGAAATCCTCTACCTCAGGGCAAATTGCAACCTAGCTACATGTAGATTCTTCCCCTCAACTGCAACACGAACCAAACTTTGGTGGTTAGCTGGAACTATTTGATCTTAGCTCTGTCAATTTTGATGTACCTCTTTCTATGGTAGCAGAACCTCTCAGATGCCACATGCCGAAAATGAATCAAGTATGGACTGGACCAAAGATACAGCATCCCCAACAGAACACCGTGAACCAGTCATTCCGAAGAATTGCACAAGAAAAAAATAAAAAGTACAGCGTCCGATACTGCCACTGAAACTGAAAAAGTCTTGGGAATAGTAACAGTCATGTGAGCTCGTTCATCTTAGCTACAGGGGGTGATGAAAAACACCCAATACCTTCTGATGCGGAGGAATGTGCTGTTCGCACCAGCCAAACTTCCTGCGAAATCATGACTGCGGGCACATGCGAGAAGTCAACTAAAAAGGCAGACTATCAGCTGAAAATGAAAGTAGTAATTCTGCAATGAATTTATTTCCTCAAATTTCGGAAGAAAAGCACAAGAAAAAAATTATCCTAACAAAGGCATAGTGCCCCATCAACTTCAGCTGAAGCAAAACTGTCTATCGGTTTCAATAAAACCTGTCTTAATAATAACTCATGGCCAAAATATACTAATTTTCGACTCTATGACCCGGTACTACAGTCATCTGAAATGGTGAATGCATTCCACCGTGAACTTATACTCGAGGAAATAAAATCAAAGCAAGCTTGCGCTGCAGAACTTCAAATACAGTTGAACGAAGAATAGAGCTTTCTAGAAAACGGTACCTCAGAAGAGGTTATGGAAACCTTAAAAACAACTCTAAAAGCCGCCTCGACCAAGTAGCCTTCACCACAAAAATCATCTTGAAATTAAACTCAATAAACTCTGCAACGGATCTCTACCATTGCTGCAAGAAAATGACAAAGTTGTCAATCCGTCGAAGCAAAATCTTACTCAGAATCAAAGAAACGTGCTGAATCTTGGTATGAATCGCCATATCTAATGAAAATTCGACAGCACTGAGAAGATGGGATTAAAAATCCTGCACAGAGAAACATCAAAACTTGAAGAAAAAGGTAAAATAGAAATATCAGGAGGCTTTGCCAGCGCCTTGAAATATGAAGGGCATAAACACTATCCTGGTAAAAACAAATCAATTCTGACAGAGGAAGGTCGAGAAGTTTTGAAACGCTTTTTACTCGAATAGTGACATTATTATACGCCGAGCAGATTAAACGTCAAACTATGTCATTATGAACCGCGGAACTTATAAGGAAAAGCTCGACACCATACAAAGTGCTGAAGCCCAAATTTGAGAAGATTACAGCCGATCTAACCCTAAACTGAAAACGAACTTGAATAAACTAATTAGCACTGCAAATAGGGCTGAAGACTCTGTTCACTTCCAGAAACTCGCAGGTGACTTTCCTCCTGGCTATATCTATGGAAATGCCAAGTTGCAGAAGAACGTGGAGGATCCCCATTGCGTCCAATAATTTTTCAGATACTATCTCCAACTTACAGTGTCGCTAAAAGTCTTAATAAGATAATAACTTCTTATTGGTCTACAAGGCATTTTATTACATCAACTGAAGTACTGCTGCAAATTCTGAGAACAACATCTACTGCAGGTATCGTTGCTTCCTTAGATGTCGATAATCTGTTTACCAATGTTCCAATTGATGAGAAAGTTGATATCATACTCGATAAAGTGGACCGCTATAGAACAAAAGCTCCACCCAAGCTTCCAGAACATCTGGTGAAATCATTGCTGATAACACACACACAAAAGCTCCATATAAGCACATCGACGGAACAATGTATCGGGAAAAATAACGGTATTACAATGGGAAGCTCCCTCGGACCAACCTTCGCCAATTATTATATGGCAAATCTGGAAAAGCAAGTACTGAGCACTGATAATGTTAGATCGTATGCATATCTACGATAGGTAAATTATATCTTCGTAATGATAGAAAATGAATTTGAAATTGAGAACAGCCTTCCAAACCAACTCAGTACTCAGCTTCACTATAGCGAAGTTGGCATACAGAAACTTCCATTCCTCGACGTTGATGTGGAAATCGTCGAAGGTACAATCCAAACCAAAGTCCACGTAAAATCAACAAACTCTTGCGATTGCCTGAACTTTCGCAGTGAATGCTCTGATCAGTACAAGAAAGATGTGATACACACTTTATTGAACCAAGCGTATAAAATTTCATCAATAAAAAATACCGAGACGATGAAATCAAACGGCTGAGACAACTTTTCTCAAACAGCAACTACCTGATGCGACTTGTTCATCACGGAATAAATAAATTTCTTAAGGAAAAAAACGAGCTGCCTACAAATAGGAACCAAACAACAAAAACAACTCACATTTTTTTATAGAAATCAAATGATCTTCGGTTATAAAACAGATGAGAGAATATTAGGAAACATATTTCAGAAAAATTTCAAGAGCATTAAAACGGACGAAAGTGTTAATTAAACTAAACATCATACTATAAATCAAGAAAAACAAAAGACCTGCTAATCAAAAACAACATCACGCAATCAAAAGATCCTCTCCGTCAGTCTAAAGTGGCCTACAACTTAATTTGCCCTATGGAAGAATGCACACTTCCTTGCATGTACTACATTGGATCAACGAGATGTTCGCTAGCACAACGAATTACAGGCCCCGTACAAAACGGGTCACTCAAAGACCATCTTGTTAGCGGGCAGGACATCGCAGCCGAGAAACGTCATTTCGTCGCAGGAGCATCAATAATTAAGAAACTTCCGGACAAACTTCGACTCTCCATCTATGAAGCTTTAACAATAAAAATTCTAGGACAATCAATCAACAGCAAGAAAATATGTCCGGTTACTTGAAAGCATCCAACTATGTGCCTGCAAATGAACAATCTCCTCTCAATGCAGTGGCTGTAGAACATCGACGTACTCAACAACCTCCAACAGTTCAGGTGGACGCTCCCAACTCACGTCCATACAACCTCAGAAGAAGACTAATTTATTTACTATTATCAGTACTGAGAATGACCGTCATGTTTTTATACATTTATATTTTTATTTATTTATTTATTAATAGGTTTCGTGTCACGCTCTTCACGAAATAGATTGGCAAAAATTAGCTCTGGCCTTCCTGGTTTTATCAGTGAATTCATCTGCTTGAAGACTGTGGTCATCCTGCCCAGCTTCATAGAAAACTGATAGGCAGAAAATATTCCAGGTTATAAGATGATGGCACTCGAACAGTACGTCTGATTCCGGACTTTCTTTGACAACGTTGTAGTCCACTCGATGTAGATGCATGCAGCCTCTCTAAACAATCTCTTCCATTGAGTTGTGTACTTTTATCCGAAGTTTCCTTCATTACAACTTCAGCTTATACTCTTATTTTGTTAATTTGGTATTTATCGAGGCAACTGGTAAGATTTTCTTGAGCGGTCAGCTGGTGTGTAAAGACCACAATGATTTCTCGGCAGCAAATTATTTTCTCCCTATTTTGGGTTCTTCTTTCAACAGAATAAGTTATCTCATGAGGAAAATTTTTCAGAGTCCGAGTTATATGCCATCCTCGAGTATCTTGGATTCAGAGCTGCGTATTTATTAGAAGCAATATTGACTGCGTGCTAAAGAACATGGCTTTTTTTGCGTATCACCAAAAGAAAGTCTGGTTTTGTTCAGCCTTACAGGCGTATCTGTACGGTTTCCTAATTCAAGTTCGCAGTTGAGCAGCATCCTACAAGAGGAAGTTAATAAGAGCCATACATGTATAGAAGGAAGCTCAACCGTCTACCTTAAATAGTTGATAACCTGAGAAATCATGAAGTGCATGTCCCATCAACACGCGGCACTACCCAGACAGGAAGCTCCCTTCTATACATGTAAGGCTCTGCCATAGACTGCAACAGTACTTGACTCTTAGGTCTGAGTGGCCTCTGACCCTGGCGGCCAAAATGGGAAATGGGATTTTCTCAAGAGCTATTATGATCATGTCCAGACACGGCCATGCAGGCAAGCGCCCAAGTGCGTCCCCGCCGAATCCAAGATACCTTCTCCGTAAGAAAAATGTTGGGCAGCTTGGAATTTTTTTCTTCAGTATTAGATAGGGGGAAAAGAATAGCTCTTGAGAAAAACCCATTTTTCAGTTGCCGACTTTTGGCCGCCAGCGTAAGACCTAAGAGTCTAGTACTGTTGCGGTCTATGGCTCCGCCTTAATGTCTTTGCGATGATGCTACAGCGAACACAAGACGGGTCATCACATATTCTTCGCTGTTATTATTGACAGTACGGGCACTCTAGTCTATATATTAATACGCTAGTACCTACGTACCTACCTACCTACCAACCTACCTACCTTTTGTGTCACGCTCTTCATCACAAATAGATACAAGAAAATTCGAGCTTTATTGAGTTCGGGAAGAAGGCGTATCTGTGATATGGCTGGTGACTGATCTCTCGGTCACAGGCCAGGTCTTTTTAATTCTTTATACGTCCGAAATTTTTAACAATAAAGCTTTGGGAACCTGTATCGTGGTTTGCTGCCAAAGGAATTCCACGGGTCCAGTTATAAAGAGCAATTTATAAATATACTAGTGTCCCGAGCCGTCATTGTAAATGACGGCATATTGGGTTATTAATGACTGGTGCACGTGTGCGATAAATGACGGCCGTAAGTTAGCCCTTCAGAAAAACCCCCGCTGGCTTCCTCATTTTCCCCCTATCTAATACT
>LQNS02276867.1:4194519-4221054 GCA_001587735.2 Parhyale hawaiensis
ATGTGATGTTACCATACTAAAATATGAACGTTTCACGGGTCTGTCTGAAAGGCCTTGCGCAGCCGTGAAAGTTTTACGGGCCCAGCTAGTTATTATTATTTCAACAATGTATTATGTATACATGAGTTACTTGATATGTCCATGCCTGCTCAAAAATTTTAATCGCGAGTTTGCTCTGAAGACGACCTTTTTGTCGAAACGCGTCAGTATTCAATATAGAAACTAAATAATGCATAATGGCTATAGCTAACCTACCCATCGACGTCTACCAAAAATTTAAGAAAATGAAGTCTCTTTCTCAGAAAAAGTTGAAAGCAGAAATGTCTATCGGTTTCAATAAAAACCTTTCTCAATAATAACTTATTGCTGAAATATACTAATATATAAATACAAATACACGAAGCGTTTTACTATATTAGGAGTAAACTAGAGCACTCTAAGAGCACATACCTCCGCCAAGTACGGCAACGGTAACGAAAAATTCAAATTGGCTCAGAAACCATGATTTCTTTTGTATCAATTCCAAAAGCTAATCATTTGTGCGTTTTAATAGTATTAACAGTATTTGCAATTTTTTGGAAAATCCTTTCATAACTGCTTGAGTTATGCAGCTAACAAACATTATGACAAACATAAGTCAAACACACAAACGAACCAACCGATCTGCACCAAAATTTAGTCATTTATATCTTTTAACGTCACTAACAATTATTGCAAATTTCATAAAGATCCAATCAAAATTTTTTGCGTTATTGCGTAACAATCATTATGACAAACACAACTCAAACGTAGAAACGAACCAACTGATCTGCACCAAAATTTAACCATTTATGCCTCGTCATATTATAAACAACTGTAAATTTTATAAAGATCCATTCACTACTTTATGAGTTATTGCGTAACGAGCATTATGACAAACACAACTCAAACATAGAAACGAATTAACCGATCTGCACCATAATTCAAACATTTTTGCCTTTTAACATTACTAACAATTCCTGTAAGTTTAATAAATATTTACTCAAAACTTTTTGAGTTATTGCACTAACAAACATAAAATCTAACACAACAACAAACATACGAATGAACTAACAGGTCATCACAAAAATTTGGTCATTTACTCTTTGTCCTATACCTAACAACTCAAGTAAATTTCATAAAAATCCGTAAATAACTGTTTGAGTTATGGCATTGAGAAAAATGAAGCAGATAAACAAACAAACAGATGGACGGATCTTCACCAAAAGTTAATCATCTGTTCCTCTCAACATACCTAACAATCCCTGTAAATTTCATCAAAATCCGTCTATAACTTTTTGAGTTATCTTGGTGACAGACAGACAAACACGGCGAAAACATAACTTCCTTGGCGGAGGTAAAAATTGCTTTAACTTCGAGCCGCGGCAGCTTACTCGTTTGCTCGAGTGTTGTTGCCTCTATCTCTATCTTTTTCAATATCTATGGAGTTTCAATTCGCAACTGTACATATTTGGAATCGGTGTATCTGAACAGATTCAACCGTTATCACGTTTGCAGAAGCATCTGTTCCTGGATTCAGCCGTTATCACTCTCCCAGAAACATCTGTTCCAGGAATGTGAAGCGCTTTCGTGTTCCGACTCGTAAGCAGCGGGCTAAAAGTAGCCCGCGTGCAGTGGTGGAAATAAGTATAAGACTCTCCCTAAAAATGCTTATAACTTTTTTAGTATGCCATATTTTTCTATGAAAATTTGAGTGCTGCTTCCATATGGTATTGGAATCAGAGTATAAAATGAGTTTCATGATAAATTTCCACAAAAAAAGTAATGACCAGAAGTATAGTATTAAGGGTGGAAATAAGTATAAGACACTTTTGAAAAATTTGGACTATCCGTTCTACTTCACAATGCCAAAAAACGAAGAAGTTCTCATTCAGTTCGAAAACAACCCTAGTTGCCGTCACGTTTCACCAGAACATAATTATGCAAACATAGATAAAGCGATGATTACGCCCTATACAGAATGCACCGGAATTCTCCCGTTACTGACTTCGAGAGAGGTAACATTTGTGCAGAAAACCAGGATGGAAAATCCAGTAGCTTCATAGCAAAACAAATATACAGGTCCCGCACTGTTGTGAGAAACTTTATACGGCCAGGCCGTCAAAAAAAAAAACATAAAACAATAATGCCAGGAGTCGACTTTTTCGGGACGCATCTAAGGGTCAGTCCTGCTGAAGAGAACTGCAATAACCTCAAAACCTACCGATCACTTCAAGACGAGTTCGTCGTCAACTGGTGCACGACTCTCAAAATTTCGTGCATTGAAAAAAAAAGCGGCCCCTGCATTCACTACTCAGCATAAGAGTTGCGTGCAGAATGGGTGAAGGCAAAAGTTACAGGAAAGGATGATATTTGAGACAGTATGATCTTTTTCGACAAAAAGAAGTTGCAATTAACATGACATGAAGAAAGAAGGGCAGCTATTTTCAAAAAGACTATTTTGAGGAGGATCGGTGATGATCTGGGGAGCAATTGTCTACCTCTGGAAAAGCCAAGTTAGTTGTGATGGAAGGGAGACAAAACTCCGCTCAAGACATTTATGTGCTAGAAGAGAGCTTTGTTCCATTTCTGCATGATGTACATGGCAATACTACAACTTTTCAGCAGGACAATGCAGCCATCTACCCCTCGAAGCTAACAAAGGACTGCTTGAATTGAAGAACATTCAAATTTTGGACGAGCCTGCCAAGGCTCTGGAATTGACCCCAATAGAAAATCAATGGGGAATTTTGTCGTGGCGAGTTTGCCATAATAATGAACATCAATTTGCAGATAAAAATCTCTAAAATCTTGCATAACAGAATATTGGAATGAAATTCTCATTGAAACTCTTAATAATCTCATTGGTTCAATGCAGAACAGGTGTATTGTAATCTAATGGGAATAGCTGCAAATACTAAATGTTGGATAATTTTCTTATTAATACTGATAATCAAAAGTGTCTTATACTTATTTCAACCCTTAAAACTATACTCTTGGTCATGAATTTTTTCCTGGAAATTCATCACGAAACTTTTTATATATACCGGTTTTCACGCCATACAGAACCAACACTCAATTTTCGAGTAAAATATGGCTTAATTGAAAAGTTTTTAATCAGCATTTTTACGGGATGTTTTATGCTTACTTGTTACCACCACTTTGTGCCAAATCATAGAAGTCTATCCGACAACATATCTAGACATTATTACCGGTGGATCTCGCAGATGTCTTACCAGTCTTACCAGCAAAATTTTTGCCCTAGTATATCATGATATAGGCAAGCCGATAGCATAAATACAAATATAGCACTCTCACTCTACGGAGGTATTTTTCTCACATCTTTTTTCTCTATGTTTACACGCCTTCGTTAACCTTTGTTTCTTATCTTCTAAAGATGAAATTATTTAGACTCACATTTATAACACGTCCAATTTTCATCGGTGTATATGATGATTTAAATTGTATTGCGGGACTCGTGGCTGATATATTCTTTCTTTGCAATAGCTTTCCCACATAATACAGCGTACGGCCATTTTTTTCAGTTATTGATTTTGTCGTCAAAAGCACTTTTGCTGTCAGTTTACATGATTTCTTTAAACATTGCAATTAAATTTCACTCCAAAAAATTATTTAGTTCAAAACAGCTCGCTTTACATTGTATCCTTCCTACGAATTTTCCATGCTTGGATCGTTATGCGACCTCAGCAACATAAATACTACAAGCCTAGTGGACCCATCCGTAAAAAAAATAACACCTAATTTTTCCTCATCTTCTTCATTTTCTGGTAATCCTTTGTCGTCCTCTCATCCTTAGATCCTCTCGTCTCTGACTTGCCGGTTTTTCATTTCCCCGCTCAGGTCTATCAGCAGGTCATGTTATCTTCTGTAACCTTTTTTTGCTTCAAGTTTTCTTGACACTGAATCTCTTAGATGCGTCTTCTCTCTCCATTGGTAGCACGTCTTTATTCTTGAGACTGTAGTAGTTCCATTCTTCTTTTGCGTTCCGTATCCATTACCCTTCTTCTTCCACGTACGTTTTCCATACTGAGAGGCAGAAATAAGATCTTGTTTTGGATAATCCACCGCAATAAACTTAAATGCAACTCCAGTCAGCTTATAGACAATGTGAGCGTACCGCAGCCATGATATCGCCTTTCAAGCTCATATATCTGCTTGATTGGAGTGCTGAAGTTTTGGCTAATGTTTCTTGAGAAGCGGACACGATGTACGTATGCAATAAATAAGTACACGAAGCGTTTTATTATGTTAGGATATACATGAAAATTGGTACGGTATGTATAACGTGTGTAAAATGAACTTCATGTCCTTGCTTCGAAACTGACAGAAAATTTCTCCTAGAGCGAGCGCTAGGAGACAGCTATGGTTGAACTTCCTCCCACCGAAAATCCGAGTTTCTTGCAAGTTGAATCTTCAGCAAATACTGAAAAGCGTAACGTACAGATGGACGGACGGATGGAGACCCGAACAGAATAATATTATCAACTTAGATAACTAATTGAAGCGAAGCATTATATTCTAAAATTTTCGAGTTACTATTCTGAACGTGATCCGATTTGTCACCATCACCTTCATTACTTTTGAAAATAATCGATGTTATATAGGCTAGATGGTGATCGAGCACACGAACTTGACCGTCCACGCTTAAATCTTCAACGCCCAATTTCTTTCTATCTCACATCGAAGATTGTGTGCACGATGACAAAACAAGCAAGCAAGCCAGATTATCAGAGATTTATAAGCATACTAGACTGCCCGTGACCCGTTAGATTACTTGAAACGTATTTTTAGCATTCCATTTTTTTCTACTCGTTTCGTGGATTTGGAATAGGTTATGTTGGATTTTAAAGTGCCAAAATATAGACAGGCTAATATATATACATATATTTTCGGGAATATAAGCACTGTCTAGTCTTCGATGCGTATTGATAGTATTGCTTTATCATTAAATACAGTAGAATAATGCTATTCTTCAATCGTCTTAGCTACTCATACTGGCCACGCGATTAGAATTTCAGAATATCAGTTCTTTAGCAAGCGGTATCCAAGTTACGATGCTCTTCAAGTGTCCGTCTTATCTCGCTCCATGAACGATGTTTTGCCAGCAGATTCTGCCAACTTGCTTGTGCTTGGTCAAGCTGCTGATATGTTGGGGCAGGTCGCTTAATTAACAGTGTCTCTTATACCTGGAGTGACGACGAGAACTAAACTCGTCAGGAAATTGCCCAGAAGGCCCCGTGAAAATTTAAGGCCACCGAGCTCAGGTGCAACTTCTATTGTCTTACTACCTTCACCATGGAGGTTATGTTTTCGTCGGGTTTGTCTGTCTGTTATTCTGTCTGTCATTAAGATAACTCAAAAAGTTATGGACCGATTTTGACAAAATTTACTGGGATTGTTAGGTATGTTAGAAGGAACAGATGATTAACTTTTGGTGAAAATCCATTCGTTCGTTTGTTTATCTGCCTATTTTTTGTTATTGCCATAATTTAAAAAGTTATGGACGGATTTTCATGAAAATTACATGAGTCGTTGGGTTTATTATACAGTAAATGATCATAAACGTATGTTCATTCGTCTGTTTGTAGCTGTATTTGATTTTATGATTGGTAGCCCAATAACTCAATAAATAATGGATAGATCTTTATAACTTTTCAAAAATTGTTAATAATGTTGTAAAACATAATTAATAAAAGTTTTGGTGATGATCGGTTGGTCCGTTTGTGTGTTTGGCTTATGTTTAATTTAATTGTGATTTGTGAAAATGTTTTTTAGCACAGTAACCTAAAAATCATGGGTAGATCCTTGTGAAATTTTCAGAATTTCTTAGTATTGTTGAAAGGCATAATTAACGAAATTTTGGTGATGATCGGGTGGATTGTTTGTGTGTTTGACTTATGTTTGTGAAAATGTTTGTTAGCACAGTAACCTAAACATTATGGGTGGATCCTTGTAAAATTTTCAGGATTTGTTAGTAATGCTAAAAGACATAATTGGTTAAATTTTGATGCTGATCGGTTGGTCAGTTTGTGCGTTTGACGTATGTTTATTAAAATGCTTCTTAGCAGCTTAATTCAAAAACTTATGAACGGATCTCCAAGAAAATTAAGAACACTGTTAATACTATCAAACGGCACAAGTGATCAGATTTTGGTGTTGATACAAAAAAAGTCATGGTATTAAAGCCGATTTGAATTTTTCGTAACCGCTGCCTGCTTGGCGGAGGAATGCACTCAACAGTGTTCTAGTTAACTTCTTCAACGCTCGATTTTCTTCCTATATTATAGTGAAGATTTTGCTTATGGTGATCTACAAACAAGGAAACACGCAAGATTATCAGAGCCTTATAATCCTACTAGTGGACCCGTGCGTGAATAAATTCACGTAATACTCAATATTTGTGCTGAATATATATAGCCGGTGCTGAATCTTCTCTTCTCTAACTTAATTCTTCATCGATTCTTTGTCGTGCTCGCATCCTTAGGGCTTATCTTCTCTGACTTGCCGTTTTCTCCATTTTTCCGCTCACGCTTATCAGCATCTCTTATTCTCTCCAGTAACCATTCTGCTTCAAGTCTTTCTTGACATTGTGTCACATATGGACGCTTCATCCCTCTCCATTGGTAGCGCGTCTTTGTTCTCGAGACTGTAGTAGTCTCGTTCTTCTTTCACGTTCCCTATCCTACAGTCTCCTACTTCTTGAACGCACGTCTTCCATAGTGAGAGGCAAAAGTAAATTCTTGAGTAAAGCACTGCTTTTATTAAACTACGTTCTCGTGGTGCTACTTGACTTCCACGGATATCATGCTAATATTGACGCTGGTACTTGCAGAAGAGAATTTTTTCCCTCTGTATTTCACGATGGTAGAACTTTTACTGATTTAGTGGACGATCAAGCCTACGGGAATGAGGCATAATTTGCAGCAAAACCCATAGATACCACTTCAAGAACAATTATAAAGCTGCTTTATCAAATTCTTGTAGTTTCACGGCAGGGTACTCTACTATAATAAGTACATGAACCGCAAGTGATTGGTCAGGTTTGTGATTGATTAACTATAATATCAGTGTTTATTAAAGAAGATTATACCAATTCCAGGTGCGCGAGATGCCTACAACGCAGAAACTCATCTGGAGTTACCAGTTAACTCATCTGGAGTTATCAGTTAACCTAATGAAAATGATCTCTAGTTGCACGAATGTATCTACTACGTAATTCCCTTGCTGTGAGGGCGAACATGCTCCGTTGTTGTATAAAAAAAAAATATGCACGACCAGCATGGGGCTCAACCTCCTTTTTTTTGCAGCTTTTCCGGAATACTGGGTCGGCGTACAGAAGGAGCACGACTACTGGTGGTGGGTTAACAACGGCCGGAGCCCGGGGGCCGATGGGCAAGGGGACTGGAAGTCCACTCAACCTAACGATGCCGGCGCTTACTGTGGCCTTATTGAAGGAGCGCTCTACGNGAGAGCCTCACTACGTATTTTTTTTTTTTTTTTTTTTAAAAGGGCTTTTTGTTTTAAAAAAAAAAAAAAAAAAAAAAAAAAAATACGCACGACCAGCAGGGGCTCAACCTCCTCTTTTTTTTTGCAGCTTTTCCGGAATACTGGGTTGGTGTACAGAAGGAGCACGACTACTGGTGGTGGGTTAACAACGGCCGGAGCCCGGGGGCCGATGGGCAAGGGGACTGGAAGTCCACTCAACCTAACGATGCCGGCGCTTACTGTGGCCTCATTGAAGGAGCGCTCTACGAGTTGAGTGACAGATCGTGCGGTGAACAGCACCGAACCATTTGCCATCTTAGGGTTTAAACCATCGACTACTGAGGCTTAGCTAACACTTCTGTCTTGAATCATGACTAATCCTAACCATTCACAAGTGTCGGTAGATAAGGAAACTGCGGCAGATGAGGAGACGATCACATTCAGTAGTTTGTCAACAAATGAAACCATTTTAGTAGAGACTCTCCGTGTATTTGTCGATTTTGCTTGAATCTATGCAAACCAATATTTTCTAGTTTTTGAAGCACTGCAATATTATCTCAATGTGAGGAATCTTATAATAATAAAGCTTTCAAATCAAGGAGATAAATCACTAAAGTGTCCTTTTCTTACAATACTGCAAAATAATCGACGTGTTCGTCAAATTTGGGGCAGCTATGTTGTCGTTGCCACTGCTGAAAGAGCGTTTTTATTTGCTGAACTGACACGAGCTCCGAAATGGCTGTCCATTGAAATTTGCAAATGAGGCTGATTGTAAATTAATTAAACTTCCATAAAGGCTTTTCCAGGCAACGGTTCTCGGTGATGCAAATAATGTTTTTATCAGTAAGAAACACAAATTCGTAGCTACATACCAACTGTGGACGACGATAATTGAAGCTTGAGACAGTAAAAGTACCGAAAATTATTAAAATAAATTTTGCAATTTACCGTTGGCCAGCGCTCAGGCGTGCGTGTTTTTTCAATCAATACATTCGTTGCGTCTCCAAGGAACAGCTTTTTTTTTGCTTCAAGTAGGAACGTTGAATGGGACAAATTTTATTGAAGATTTATCTATTTGCCATCAGCCTCATTGGCGAGGAGTGGACAATCAAGGTTTGATTAGTTTATTACACACAGATAAAACATTATAATAATCAAAACTTTCTGAGTTCAATATACGTACAGTAATATATCTGCACAATCCATAGAGAAGTTGTGGAACTTTTTTGACTAATACAATTGCATAACATAAGCTTTATGCCGCTTTTTAAAGGCGTCATTAAATATAGGATCTAATAGGTGTGTTGGAATTCGATTAACAAGTGATACTGTTTGGAAGATAGTTGAACGTTTCTCTACATCAACACGCACATTTGGAAGATTGAGAATGGAGCGCCTCATCTCATAGTTTCGATAGGGCATGAGTGATCCGTAATGTTGTTGAAAGACAAGAGGATGGTTATGTATGAGCGATCGGAAAAACGTAAGAAGCGAATAGTTAGACACATCTTGAAATTGTAACATTAGTAAATCGCGGTACATATCACTACGATTCATCAACGTTATATTATTTCGCGAAGTATTCGCCTTAGTATATTATTTTGCACATCTTAAAGTTTACAAATGTAATAATGAGGGGCTGCACCCTAGATGATAATATTTTTAATTACCAAGGAATAAGCTAATGAATAATGAATTTGTTTCAACGAATCACGATTGACATAATTAGACACTGCATATATAATACCACGAACTCTACTGAGCTTTCGGCCTAACTCTTTAATGTGGGCTTTGAACCTAAGTTTATCATCAAGAATCAAACTAAAATATCGAAACTGAGACACCCATTCCAATTCTCTACCGTTGAAATGAATCGTCGGTTAGTCAGGACGAGAACATGGAGTGAATAACATTAGCTTAGTTTTATCCTCATGGGCAATCAATTTATTTTGAATTGACCATTGCGACAATGTACGTAGAATTAATTGTATATCAGTTATGGCTGAGAGAAAATTGCATTTATTGCTGTAGAACACTGCATCATCCGCAAAAAAAACACACTTCATACCAAGAGTAGTTATATCAAAATGTTGAAGAGCAACGGTCCTAGCACGCTTCCTTGAGGAACTCCAATTTTAATGGGTAGAACTTGAGATTTAATAGCATTACATACTACATATTGGTCACGATTCGATAAGTAGCTTGCCAATAATGTATTCACTGTCCCACGAATACCATAGTGTTGAAGTTTTTTTTTAACAATAATTGATTATCAACAGTGTCAAAAGCTTTCCGCATGTCCAAGAACAGGGAAATGCCATGTGATTTATCATGAAAACACTTTAATATATCAGCTCTAGATGAAATATCGCCAATGTAGTATTAGATTTCGCACGAAAGCCAAATTGTTGGCTGGATATTACATTATGAATGGCAAGGAAGTCTGTTAATCTGGAATGAATTAATTTGTCAAGTAATTTGTTGAACGTTGACAGCGTTGATATTGCTCTGAAATTAGCTACATCATTTGGATTGCAATATTTGAATATTGATATAACACGAGCATGCGTCAGTACAATGGGGTAAATACCAGTAGCAAAACACAAGTTGAAAATATAACAAGGTGGATTAACTATACAATTAATGACTCTCATGAGAAGAAAAGGTTGCATTTCGTCACGGTTACAACGTTTACCGTTGAATGATTTTAGTGTTTGTATTATTTCTACTTTCTGTGCATCAGTGGGCCTCAAGACACAAGTATCATGAACATAATCAATATCAAGAACAAATTCGCAGTTTGTTGAGGTAGGTCTTGTACCAGAGTCGTTGCAATAAAAGCGAAATAATTGTTGAAGAGGTTTGCTGATTCAGCATCTGCAAGCGCATTCCCGTTTAAGCTGAGTGAAATGTTTTTCGTGGTTGTCTTTCTACCTAAGATTTCATTTAGGACTTTCAACAATTTCCGAGATGAATTACTGGATTCATGAATCCCCTCTTTATAATGATATTCTTTCGATATGAGCATAAGTCGATTCAGCACATTTCTATATACTGTATACGAATTTTTGTAATTATGTCTCGTTTGAATAAATTATACAATCTATACTTCTTTTTGATAACAAATTTTAAATCCCTAGAAAACCATTTCGACTTCCTATTTTCCACTCTTTTTATTCTTTGTTAATGGGAAACATTCATAATAAATCGAGCAAATGAGATCATACAGTGCACTCATTGCAAGGTCAACATTGGAGTAACTGTATACTTCAGCGAAGCTTGCTTGCTGAATATTGCTGACAAAACGCTCTTGGAACTGAGCAACATTGATCAGCCTTGAGAAGTTATTAGGGCAAGAGGTTTCTATGTCACAGGAAAGTATGAGCACAATAAATATTAGGTAGTGGTCAGAGAGGTCAATATTCAAGACTCCAGAAGTACATTTTGCACCTGGGTAAAAATTTAACCAAGTATGATCTAACAGCGAATGTTGAGTTATAGGATTTTCGGGAGAATATCTGGTAGGTTTATTAATTGCCGATAAATAGTCGTAACAACTAATGACGTGAATAAAATCTTCAATTGATGATAGACCTCGATTATTCAATAAATTAATGTTGTAGTCTCCGCAGAGGATACAATTTTTATAACTTGTCGTGGATGGTAGATAATGGTCTAATAGAAACGTATTAAAATCATTTATTGATCCACTTGGAGGTCTGTAAAAACAATCAAAGAACATTACGTTATTTTATGTTTAACTGTGACACTTAAAACTTCGGCTACGTCACCGACTTTACACAAGTTGTCAACAAGCTTGACATCTAGAATTTTTTGTAATAAAGAGTGCTACCGTATCGCGTAGTCCATGGTTTACCATTAGGAAACATGTTTCTGAAAGGCAACAATGTTTTGTACAGAAGGCTGGTTATGAATGTTTACGATTTCAGTTAGCTTAGAATTTTGTGCACCGCTTTAACCTCTGAGCATTATGCAAGACTAGGTTTCAAGGAAACTTATAACAGATACATCATTGCATAAATGTCATTCACTGTACAGGAAAGGTTGCTTACTGGTAAGTTTCCACTTTGCATAATACCTAATTCGTGTAAATTTGGTAGCACTTAACATTGGTTCATATGGTTTTCTACTGATTTGCAATTCTTAACGGACGATACATTGTAGATTCCAGCAAATCTGTTCATTTAGCGATTTGACATGTTATATATGTACGTTGGATGTCAGAGTAGAGTTTGTTTTGTTGCATTACCAATTGTATCCAGCCAGTATTATTTACATAGCAAATCTTGTGAAAGGAGTAACTTTATTTTAATCAGTTCCTTGCTTTAAGCCGATGACACTATATGTGAAAAAACATCACTATAATAAAAAGTTATGAGTAACGGATCAATAAAAACAATTTTGTGCTGTATATTTTACGAGGAAATCGGTTTATAAAAACACTGAACTCAGTTTACGGGCAAAAGACATGAACCAGTTACGTGTCACGTAAACATATTCTTAATCATAATTGTAATTGTGGGAGCAGCCGAAAGTTTTGGAAGTATCACTGCTGATTCCTATTATTTTTCATCATTACTGAGCTAGAAGTGAGCTGTCAGTTACATCATATCATCAGACTAGTGAGTATATCAGCAGACTATTGAGTTTATTTTAGCTCTCTGTAAGAAGCTGGAAAAAAGGAGACTTCACTTGAGCTGCTTGGCAAAAGAAAAAAAAAAACAGCTGATAAAATCAAAACTATATAATAAAAGAACGCCTCGAGGTGTAAAACCACCACCCACGGTGGGAGCGAAATGCATCGCCGTCGTTTTTGATGGCCAGCTAATTCTAGTTTTTTCACATGGGTCACATCGAGGGTAACCCACCAGACTCCCTGCAAAAAATTATAAATATTGTTCAACTCCTTCGACCTAGCGAGGAGAAGGCTACAAGTGAAACTCATTTGCGATTATAAGACTCCCCGTGGAAAACCGTCATGAGCAGCACCAGATGACAGAGGAGATTGACTAGTGTACTTTTAGAACCGTAGACAAATCCTATACAAGTGCAGAATAAGCTTGCTGTTCTTGAAGATGGTGACGATAATGTAGCACAGCGGTTCGACCCAAAATTAAACCTGTGAGTGAGAAACAGCAACACGATCCACCCTAGTCACTTGACAACAAGAAGACAGAGACTTTTGTTCAGCCTTCAAGCCTCGAAAGGGAACGAGATCCTGTTCGAATTCCTGACCAGCGAGCGATAAATACCTTTCTTATAGACGACAAAATAATCAAAGGGCAGTATCATGCCTTTAAAAAGGGCTGCAAGGATCGAAACGTCATCTGCAGACCTCAAGCTTCCACTTCTGATCTTACTGTTATCTTGAGGGACTTCCGTTGCAAAGGGATGGATCACGTTATTATCCATGTTGGAACGAATGATCTGCGAATGTTTTCCAAATATCAGTTGCGACTCAGTAAAATGCTCATTGCCGTTGCCAAAGAGAAAACTTAGCGTGTCACTATGACAAGTATTCTGCCCCATCTTAGGGTAGGTAATCGCCTAGACTCTAGGATCCGCTGCATCAACAGGGCCATGAAAAAACGAGGCAGCGAAGAATAAATTCAAAGTTATTGACCTATTTCCCTTGTTTGAAGACCAGTGGAGACTATTTTCACCAGATGGGGTTAACCTGAATGGTGCTGGACACAAATTCCTCGGACAATTGTTGCTCGATGCGGCTGATTCGGCTACTACTGCTTTGGAAAGTGGTCTCAACACAAGACCTTCGCCCAATATTGAGCAACCTCGTTCCCCAGCCCCATTTCAAGGTCGCTCGGGAGATTTACCAGCAATGGAGCAAACGGCTCCCAATATCACTGCGGCCATCCCATGTAATCCTCAGATCTCATCCCCTAGTGGGGTACAGGTTGGGGATCCTACATGATATAATGGCACAATCATCAACGGCACGCTTCCCACAGACGAAGTGGAAATTACTCCAACTCCTGAAGAATCAGTGCAGATGGCACGCCTGGGTATTTCATCTCTCTTACCATCCATAGTCTCTACTCTGGTACCGATGAACCGCAATATGTCTGATGGCACTGATGTACTACAACCTGCCAACGCCCGCCAATCCGACCGTGCTTCATCCAATACTGAACGTGCGAGTCCAACAGGCGTTTCCAAGGAAAAAACACAGTTTCCAATACCAGTAGCGAAAAAGCATGGTCAAATTCCTAGAACCTCAAGCACACCAACGCATACAGGGAATCGCGGTACTCGGAAGTCAGGTCTTAGAAACGTTCCTCCGAAGATGAACTCTTGTGAGCCTCCGCAAACCAAAATAACAAGAAGTAAAGCTAACTCAGCAGGGAACGACCTGTTGTGCGCCAGACAGCTGCGGATGTAAAACAATCTGACAGCTGCCAAGTCGAAATACAAAACCCTTCCCCTGCTCAACTTCAGACAGGTGCTCTAGCCGTTTCTGACTATACTTGTGCAGAACTTACACTCCCAATCTTCTCCTAGCAATCGAACACTTCAAACGTACTCCTGACTCGGAGAATCAATGCCAACACTAGCGTCAAATTCTGATTTGGCAACGTTCAGAGCATAACAAACATGATGAATGAAATACAAGCTATAGCAGCCACTCTTGCACTCAATGAAACATGGATCAACCTTTCAAACAAGAATCTGGAAGCAGGAGTTACATTGAAAGGCTACAAACTGTTCAACATAGACCGACCCACAGAAACTGGCAGAGGAGGGGATTCAATCATATGTATATGAAAGAACACCTTAATCCCCTCTGTAAAGGTTTTGCAGCAACTAAAGAATATGAATTTATCACTATTCATGCTCGTCTCGGCAATCGACAGTCATTACATATTATGCTCGCCAACCGGAGCCCTCGCAGTACCGCAGAAACAGATGCAGCACTTTATAACAAGATCGAAAATGCACTGAATACTACGAAGTAAACAATTCTAATGGGAGACTTCAACCTCCACCAAATTGATTGGAGTACCTTGCGAAGTTCAGCTCCAGGCAGTAATCTGCTTGAGCTCTTCAGCCATCACCACCTGACCCGGCACGTTAATGAACCCACAAGACACGGAAATATTCTAGATCTGGTTTTCCCCACTCATGGTTGAGAAATTGTTGACCTAGCCATCCTAGACGGGCTTGGATACCACAACATGATGGAATTTACTCTCAAAGCTGGCAATGAATTCACCACTAATACTAGTCTCAAGCTGCCGGACTATCGACGAGCGGATTTTCAGGGAATGGCAACTGAAATCGGAAAAACTGACTACGAAACTCCTATGAGAGACGGCAGTGTTGAACAATTCTCGCATCTTTTGAAGACGAGCATCCTGAGAGCAACTGAACGATACATCCCAAATAAACGAGTTCGTTTCAGTAATTATCCCCTCTGACTGAATCGGACAGTCAAATGCTGCATTGCAAGTGCCATACAAAGTTTGGAAGCGTAATTCAACAGAGGAGAACAGGACCAGTCACATAAGGGCATGTCGGATGTAAAAAAATAGTCAGGCCCACAAAAAGGGAAAAAGAAGTTTCCGTAGCCGCTATGGCAAAACGCAACCCAAAGGCATTCTATAAAAATGTAAATGAAACAAGACTCAAAAGAGAAACCATAGGTCCGCTCAAAACACCTGACGGTGAAATTACCAATGACCTAAGAGACAAAGCCACTATCCTGAATGACTATTTCACCTCTGTATTTATTATTGAAAATGTTGCGAGTATCCCTGCTCCCATACACACATGTATTTTCACGGAGATTGAAATCCTTCAAGAGCTAACCCACCTAAATGTGTACAAATCCATTGGCCCAGATAATCTTACTAACTATATACTACGGAAAATGTATACATATATATATGCATACAAATGCAAATATACCTATATATGCGTGTACTTTGGGAGCAGCTTTTCGGATGTACATGTTTTATTGAAAGTAATTGAAAGCTCGCTACCAATAATGCTTTTAGGAGCTGCAACTTCACCGCTGTCACCGCCGCCACCACTGCCGCCAGCACCGCCACCACCTCCCGATGATGACCGCGACAGCAGTCGAAACGTCGATGTAAACCTTGGCGAATTTCTTCCCAGAACCAACTATGACCGTTGTATCAAATGTTTCAGGCAGGTGGAGAAAGTTAATAACAGTATCATATCGATAACGAACTTTCTGCCGCCTTCAACACTACAAATATATATATCGATTTCGATTAGAAGCAGTTAAAGAAATTTTGATACCCACGACGCGCGTTTCGCTGTTCTCCAACTCCCACCTGATGAGCTGGAGAACAGCGAAACGTGCGTCGTGGGTATCAAAATTTCTTTAACTGCTTCTAATCGAAATCGACATTGATGCCATCTCAAGAAAGTAATATAACAGAAGCCATGGCAAATTAATTCAATATATGCAGCAGGCGGCGGAATGCTGGAAATGTTTTATATGGATGCTCCATCTTGAAGAGTTTTCTACCATCCTCAGACGCCTACCAACGCTTCAAGTTGACTTTCAGCTATTGTGTGGTGTGTTTTCACCATTTATGGGATTTGTATTTACTACGAAGACTACCATGCTGATGTGCCAGCCTTTTACCTTCGACAGGTTGTAAACTGTCGCCCTCGGCACATCTGTGTGTCTGCAACGAGCAACGTCTGCAACGCAGCTGTCTGTAGTTGAAATTTGACGAAACATTTGCTTGATTGAAAATTTCATTAATACTTTTGGAACAGCTGGTATCATAGTTACACCTTCCTATGGTAACCTCTCTAAATGTCGCAAGATTTCAAAGACTAAATTTACCAACTTTGACTCTCCCACTTGATGAGCTGGAGAACCCACGACGCGTTTCGCTGTAACCTCAGCTCATCAGGTGGGAGGATCGAAGATGATGAAGAATATTTCCGTGACATCTTGAAAATTTTGAAGCCATGGCAAGAGACAGAAATTACAATTATGAGCAGCAGGATGGAGGGGAGCTACAAATGTTTTATTGGGACGCTGCATAACGAAGAGCTGCTAACATCTCAAGACACCGACCATCGCATCTTAATTCTATGATCTTGATAATTGTGAGAAGACAACTTCAACTATTGGTTCGAGCTTCTCAAATTCTGCTGTGAGGATGCATCGCTTCTCCTTTTTGACAAGCATTGTAAGTTCCTGCCGTTCTTCAATGTTGCAAGAAATCCATGTTTGCAGTCTGCACTTTGGAGTCGAATTTTGGACTATAGTTTGTTATGTTTACGCAAGCTGTAGGATTCGCAACTATTATGGAGTCTTCCATGTAGATGTGCCACCTATTGAAACCCATACAGGTTGTTAACTGTCGCTTTCGGCACTTCTGTGAGTCTGTACTTGGTGCAGTAGCTGAAGTGAACTAGATGGATTTAGTTTAAAAAACGACAAAACATTTGTATTAGAGAAAACGTTTTATATAGTTTTCATCAAACCGGTATCATATTTACATCTTTAAAGATAACCGCTGAAATTTTCAAGTTGCCAACGAAATATTCTTCATCATCTTCAATCCTCCCACCTGATGAGCTGAGGTTACAGCGAAACGCGTCGTGAGTAATAGAATTTCAACTTAATGATTTGCTTCTCATCTAATTCTTCAATATGTACGCCATCTACAACCAGAATATACATATATATGTATATATGCATGCACCTAATTCTTCAACGAATACATTACCACCTCTCTCACTTCGTTCCGGGGGGATAAACACGGCGGTGTGTTTACCTTTCTATATATTCACATACCTACTTGTATGTTTCGTGCCTCACTCATAACGGGGGGGGGGGGATAAACACGGCGGTGTGTTTACCTTTCTATATATTCACATATCTACTTGTATGTTTCGTGCCTCACTAATAACGAAACTGTCAAAATGTGAGTCAGGTAGTGGATTTTGTAATTACCTCCGCCAAGGAGGTTATGTTTTCGTCGTGTTTGTCTGTCTGTCTCTTTGTCTGTCTGTCACCAAGATCACTCAAAAAGTTATGAACCGATTTGGATGAAATTTACAGGAATTGTTAGGTATGTTAGGAGGAACAGATGATTATCTTTTGGTGAAGATATGTCGATCCGTTTGTTTGTTTGCCTCATTTTTCGCAATTAACATGAGTTGTTAGGTATATAACAAAGAATAAATGACCAAATTTTGGTAATGATCCGTTTATTCGTTCGTTCGTTTCGCACTGTTTTTGATTTTATGCTTGTTAACACAATAACTAAAAAAATAATGAATGGATCTTTATGAAATTTATAGGAGTTGTTAGTAATGTTAAAAGACATGAATGATTAGATTTTAGTGCAGATCGGTTTGTTCGTTTGTATGTTTGAATCATGTTTGTCATAACGTTTGTTAGCAGTATAACTCAAAAAGTTATGAACGGATCTTCAAGAAAATTGTACAAACTGTTATTACTTTCAAAAGGCACAAATGATTAGATTTTGAAGTTTATACAAAGAAGATTATGGTTTCAGAGCCAATTTGATTTTTTCTACAGTTGCCATGCTTGGCGGAGGTATGCGCTCTCAGAGTACTCTAGTTAAGTTGTGCTTCGATAGAGGTCTATAATCAAATTTAGACAAGGTTGCAGAAGATTGCTAAAGTTAGACTTCTTATCTTTTTAAGTGCATGCTCTTCTTGCTCAGCCAACGCTAAAATACAAATAATAATGAAAGATGTTCAAAGCTTCTCTTAATTAGCGCTGCCATGGTCTTATCCTCGTATTACGTTCTCCAGATTTTGAATAACTGTTTGCTTTCAGTTCAATACACACAAATTGAATAGATGATCAACAAAGTACAGGAGAAGCAATTTTTCACGGAGCAGTAGCACAGCAATTATTTCTCTAGATTGCTTTCTTCCTTTGACGAAGTACTTTTTGCCTGAACAGAAAAATTTCAATGTACAGAAGTTGTATGAGGTCGTATATAGGATACGCGCAGAAAAGTATGTTCTTTACGATAAAAAACACATTTTTTCTTATCACTAACGAAGTAATATTTTACCAAGTAAGCAATAATAATTAATCGTAAACGACACTGTTGTTCTTCACAAACGACAATGTGCATTGCCGCAAATTCAAACGACAAGGTAGTTTACAGTTAACTAATTTTGCTTAACGGCAAACAACCATTTTTCTGTGTGAAGACGAAGGGAATTTAAATAAATTCAGTAAAGCTTTACTGCAGTCAAATATATATATAAACTGTTTGTTTTGCATGTCATCTAGGAGAAGGAAATACTGCGCACTGTGCTGCTAAGACAAATTAAACCGTGAGTACTCATTTGCTCATGCAAATTTGAGTTGGCTATAATAGCGTATCCTTCAGCAACATATCAGTAACAAGAGTTGCTTGCTGCTTATAGATGACCGTCGCTGCAGAGGACGATGTCGTCTCCCACCGCGGTTATGAGCGTCTCATATGGCGAGACACCAACGGAGCTGTCGGGTGGCGAATTTTTTTCCTGAACCTTTCAGCAAGTACAGTCTCAGGTGACCTGCACGCCATTGGCTGCCGTGAGACTGTACTTGCTGAAAGGTTCAGGAAAAAATTGCTGTCAGTGTTGGACCCCGGAGGTGTGACAAACCCATGACGGGGGTCGATTGGCCATGGAATGGAATGGAGCGTCTCCAGGACGCAAGTGACTGCTACTGTCACTGTCTGAGGAGACCGAGACTTAGTAACGAGAGAGAGATCAATGAGAGGAGGGTCATCACCAACCACCTGCTGTTATACTTTTTGACTGCACGGGCACCTTAGTATTAATTAAACTTCCGTGGTATCTTTAATCTCTCGAATTCAAAAATAAAAATTGCTATTTATCAGCTATTTTAAATATCAATGTTTGCGTTGGTTTGTGCTGAAATGAGAATTTCCTGTTAACCACTAAAAAAATTTAAAAATTGAAATATAACTTCAGTAAATTAATTTCCACGATTGACTCGTCGATTCAAAAGAATTTAGGAACCTGAATCTTACGAAATACTTTTAGCTATTTTCGATATATTACTTCGTCTATGGCAAATACTTAGGTTGTTCAAAACAATTTGGTAACAGTACAACAAAAATAAAATCGATTCGCTCCTATTGAGCCGCACACTCGATCCTTCTGCACACTGTCGTCTTTATATTGAACCTTAAGGTATACTTCTGGAGCAGTGTCATCCTGTGGACACCGCACTCAGAGCACTCGCAAGCTCTGAAACCTCACAGATCACGAGTGTTTCTCTCAACTGAAAGAATAACCAAAAGTGACACACAGTATAGAACAAGGTGAGAGTTGCCAGGTAGATTGTCAGTGAGTTGTAGCCTGCCTTCCACCACATATTGGAGAGCTTTGTACAAAAACTTGCTGGGATAAATTTTCAAAGGGAACAGGACCTTAGCGCAAGGATAGTTTCAGAGTATAGAAGTATGCCGCCTGTGAGTTCTCTGGGAGCTTTGTCAAGAGAGTGACGGCGCTCCAGAAGGACGCAACCATGCATGGAAGAGATCGGCCAGGAGAACTTGAGGCTCAGCAAATGTGTGCCTTTGTTAATTCTGATTTTATTAACCGGTCGCCGAAACTGTCTAACCGTCTTAAGTACTTTGAAGAATGGTTTCACTTCGTACGTCGCAAGTAGTATATTTTTAATGCACAGTACATTAGCAAATAGTTCAACTGTATTTTTTCCGCATTTGGAGCAAGCACTTTCAATATAGCCAACTGTACACTGCTTATTTCTGATGTTAGGCGGTCTCTCTAACATTTCAGGTGTGTCATAGCTATTGGAATCTCTCATCAATCGTCCGGTGCGCAATGACTGACTCTATAGTGACCTGCGCCAAACCCTCTGCAACATCAAAGTGTAATTTAAATCATATATAGTACATAGGCCATATATATGAATCCGTCATGAGTCAGACTGGTGCGTAGTAATATAATGCGTAAGCTGGGCCGCGTAGATAAGAGCAGAGTTGGAATTACGGATGGGGATCCAACAGAGCTCGGCATCTCCTATATTGTACGATGGCAAAATCGGTGGTACGATGGCGATGACAATACCATCGCTCCATCGCCATCGGAACTAAAAATCGCCAATTTTTATCGGCGATGACCTACGATGGAATAACCATCGGTGAGGCCTTCGCAGGGCGTCACAATCGGCGATGGACCATCGCATTAACACATTTTGAAAATACAAAGATCTCAAACAAGAGACATCAAATAAAAGCAGTATCCCGTATAACTTCGGCCTGTGTGCGATTTTTACACCAGTAATATCATTCCTACCCGATAGATAAAAGGTGCGAAATGTAAAGCTAAGTAAAAAATTTCGTCCTTAAACTGCTTAAATGGCCTTTTCCTGAGGACAACTCAAGTCCACCAAATCTCTGATGCATAAAGCAATTCAAAGGTATTTATCCTCTATTTAGGTTCATCTGCCTCTAAATGCTCAAAATCCTTCAAGTTCGATATCGACCAATCATAGCGCAGCTTACAAACGTAAATAGAGCGCGGAAAAAAATAAACATTGATGCATCAGCTGATCGCTTCTATTCTTGGTGTCTGCTTTCCCGACGTATTTGTTAATGTTGACACCTCACATGCATCGCACATTACTTCAAGGTATGATAAGATAATGAATAATAAATCAATGGCAATACGGAGACACTTTCTTTTACATTGATTCTTTAGCAAAGCTAAGCTGCAGATGAATGTTGAGGCAGAGCGGCTGGCAGTTTTCGGTAATGGAGCGCCGTGTATTTTCACGCAAAAAGTCACACGATTGCATTAGAAAACTCATGAATGGCTAAGACTCGTGAACGGTTTTTTGTTCCCGACATGTAGTACATTGTGCCTGAAGATATTTTTCTCTTCTGTTCTACAGCGAAAACAGGGTTGTGAAAAATATGAGCCTAAGCTCGTCGCTACTCCCGTGTACAGGATAGAGTAGGGCGTCCTTTCTGACAGCTGTGCACTTCTCTAATATAATTTCCAAGCAAGCAGTAAAAGTTAGAACGTGCCATATTACACAGCGAAATTAATCGATTATTGTGTGGAATCAGTTTCATTCGGAGCCTACAATATTCAGCAAATTCTGAAATTATGCTTGCGAAATTCGCAGGAAGCTGCCAGTTGCCAGAGGTGCGAAGAAAATTTCACTGCAAATGGAGCGTTTAGATAAACAACGCTAAAAGATGAGTTTAAGGGAAATTTTCGTGAAAATGAGAGGAGTTCATTAATAATAGCTAAAATTAACAGCCGTTACACTCGTTTTATGTTTCTTCATCATACTTGTGGTTCAGCAGCTGTTTCCTGTACAATAGTTAAGGGTGGTCGTACCTGTCTTATCTTACTTGCAAAAATAAGGGAAAATCTCTCTTGGCGGGAAAACGAAAAGCGATTTTGTATACACACGTAGCTCACAAAATGCATTTTTCTGAAGTTGAAGGAAAATTTGTGAGGTAAATACACTTAATGAAGCTTCATGGACACCGGCCATGGGCCGGGATGCACAAAACGCCCGTAACATAAATAGAAATTTCTTCCTTAGGCGGCTCAAATGGCCTTATCCTGAGGATATCTTAAGTCCACAAATTGTCCAGTGCATAAAACAATTTCGAAGGCATTTATCGTCTCTTCAGGCCCTTTTGCGTTCAAATGCTTGAAATCGTCCTTAGCTCGATATCGACCAATCACAGCATGTTACAAGCAGCAATGGAACGCAGAAATAAAACACCGACGACCAGCTGATTTCTTTCATTCCTGCCATGACAGGAGTACTGGTCCTATTTTGTTGCTTTTTAGACGCAAAGGCGTGTAATATAGAAGGAAAGCAATGAGAAAAGTACCTACCTCCGAAGAGTGAAATTGCTATATTTGTTTTTATGCTGTCTTTATGTCTGTATCAAGGTATACATGCAACGGCGAAAACTTTGCTGGTAAAACATCTAAATCTGCGAGGTCCACTGGTGATATCATAGTGTCTAAAGAGGTTGAGTAGGGTGACTCAGGATGGACTTGCTAGGACTTGGCATACACAGGCTGCATAAAAATCGGAACACGGAAGCGCTTCACGTTCTTGGATCAGATGTTTCTGCGCACGTGGTAACAGTTGAATCGATTAGAACTCATCGATTTCACGTATCTACAGTTGCGAATTGAAACTCAATATTAGAAATTCAAAGAAAGAGTGTGAACTGAGCTGGCGGCCCTCGCTTGAGCGGAATAGCTACCGCGGCTCAGAATTTATGCAGTTTCTGAATACAATAATTTTAGACAAGTCGAAGTTTTCAGAATACAGAGCAGCGTAATGGGAAGGGTAAGGAGAAACGTTTCCATGTTTGGACTCTTGTGTGCAGCAGACTTGCGCTTAGCAGACTTGCGGTTAGACGCAGTTCGCAAGAGGTAAAGCAAGGATAGGCCCTATTTATGGGGTAGGTTGAGTTAAGTTGAAGAGCTGCATTAGGTCGAACTAAAGTGAGTTATAATACCGTAGGTTAGGATTGTTCTATTTTAAAAAAGTGAGAACATTACCTAACCGTGAAATTTCCACGGGTCCCGCCAGTCTATATGTACATATGATGGAAGCGAAACAGTGACGAGTCTATCGCGAATTATTCTTTGAAAATAAAATAAAAATAATGCCTGCCCATATATATCCGCTGATGAAAATGTAAATCAGGAATTCTGAGAGTTTTTATCTAAGCGGAGCTGCATTCATAGAGTGCGAACTTCTCCCAATTAATGCAGGGCAAAGAGAAAGAAAGACTGATGGCCAAACCCGTGCGAAGATACCAATAGATTCACTAATCCTCACTCAGCCGTCAATAATCTTACCAATAAGTTCTATTTCGGACAGAACTGACGTTCCAATGACTAAACTCGTTAGGTGTTGTAGTGAACTTTCCATCATCGGTTCACTACAGTTGAGCATCACAACAGCTGAAACCTCGTAACGGTGAGTGGAGTGAAGAGAGGAGAAAATTAGACGATAGTGGGAGAGATGTTAGTAGGTAGAGAGAAAAATGGAAGAANGAAGTAAGGTCAGCGAGGCGAGTGTAATAGTTCCGGGGTGGCGCAGCTGAGGCCAGCTGCGCGAGCGAACGCTTGCCAGGAATTGCCAGCAGATCTTGTGCCTTCAAAGCTGAGGAGCTGAGAGACGAGGCGCACCTTCAATAACTTCAAACGTACTCCTGACTCGGAGAATCAATGCCAACACTAGCGTCAAATTCTGATTTGGCAACGTTCAGAGCATAACAAACAAGATGAATGAAATGCAAGCTATAGCAGCCACTCTTGCATATGATGTTATTGCACTCAATGAAACATGGATCAACCTTTCAAACAAGAATCTGGAAGCAGGAGTTGCATTGAAAGGCCACAAACTGTTCAACATAGACCGATCCACAGAAACTGGCAGAGGAGGGAGTTCAATCATATGCATATGAAAGAACACCTTAATCCCCTCTGTAAAGGTTTTGCAGCAACTAAAGAATATGAATTTATCACTACTCATGCTCGTCTCGGCAATCGACAGTCGTTACATATTATGCTCGCCTATAGGAGCCCTCGCAGTACCGCCGAAACAGATGCAGCACTTTACAACAAGATCGAAAATGCACTGAATACTACGAAGTAAACAATTCTAATGGGAGACTTCAACCTCCCCCAAATTGATTGGAGTACCTTGCGCAGTTCAGCTCCAGGCAGTAAACTGCTCGAGCTCCTCAGCCACCACCACCTGACCCAGCACGTTAATGAACCCACAAGACACGGTAATATTCTAGATCTGGTTTTCCCCACTCATGGTTGAGAAATTGTTGACCTAGCCATCCTAGACGGGCTTGGATACCACAACATGATGGAATTTATTTTAAAAACTGGCATTGCAAGTGCCGTACAAAGTTTGGAAGCGTAATTCAACAGCGGAGAACAGGACCAGTCACATAAGGGCATGTCGGATGTAAAAAAATAGTCAGGCCCACAAAAAGGGAAAAAGAAGTTTCCGTAGCCGCTATGGCAAAACGCAACCCAAAGGCATTCTATAAATATGTAAATGAAACAAGACTCAAAAGAGAAACCATAGGTCCGCTCAAAACACCTGACGGTGAAATTACCAATGACCTAAGAGACAAAGCCACGATCCTGAATGACTATTTCACCTCTGTATTTATTATTGAAAATGTTGCGAGTATCCCTGCTCCCATACACACATGTGTTTTCACGGAGATTGAGATCCTTCAAGAGCTAACCCACCTAAATGTGTACAAATCCACTGGCCCAGATAATCTTACTCCCCGTATACTACGGGAAATGTATACTTATATATATGTAAACAAATGCAAATATACCTATATATGCGTGTACTTTGGGAGCAGCTTTCCTGATGTACATGTTTTATTGAAAGTAATAGAAAGCTCGCTACCAATAACGCTTTTAGGAGCTGCAACTTCGCCGCTGTCACCGTCGTAACACTACCGCCACCTCCCGATGATGACCGCGAGAGCAGTCGAAACGTCGATGTAAACCTTGGCGAATTTCTCCATAGAACCAACTATGACCGTTGTGTCAAATGTTTCAGGCAGGTGGAGAAAGTTAATAAAAGTATCATATCGATAACGAACTTTCTGTCGCCTTCAACACTACAAATATATATATATCAATTTCGATTAGAAGCAGTTAAAGAAATTTTGATACCCACGACGCGCGTTTCGCTGTTCTCCAGCTCCCACCTGATGAGCTGGAGAACAGCGAAACGTGCGTCGTGGGTATCAAAATTTCTTTAACTGCTTCTAATCGAAATCGACATTGATGCCATCTCAAGAAAATAATATAACAGAAGCCATGGCAAATTAATTCAATATATGCAGCAGGCGGCGGAATGCTGCAAATGTTTTATATGGATGCTGCATCTTGAAGAGTTTTCTACCATCATCAGACGCCTACCAACGCTTCAAGTTGATTTTCAGCTATTGTACGGTGTGTTTTCACCAATTATTATGGGATTTGTATTTACTATGAAGACTACCATGTTGATGTGCCAGCCTTTTACCTTCGACAGTTTGTAAACTGTCGCCCTCGGTACATCTGTGTGTCTGCAACGAGCAGTAATTGGAGTTTACGCAGCTGACTGTAGTCGAAATTTGACGAAACATTTGCTGGATTGAAAATTTCATTCATACTTTTGGAACAGCCGGTATCATAGTTATACCTGCCTATGGTAACCTCTCTAAATTTCGCAAGATTTCAAAGACTAAATTTACCAACTTTGACCCTCCCACCTGATGAGCTGGAGAATAGCGAAACGCGCATCATTATGTTGAAATTTTATTACCCACGACGCGTTTCGCTGTAACATCAGCTCATCAGATGGGAGGATCGAAGATGATGAAGAATATTTCGGTGACATCTTGAAAAATTTGAAGCCATGGCGAGAGACAGAAATTACAATTATCAGCAGCAGGATGGAGGGGAGCTACAAATGTTTTATTGGGACGCTGCATAACGAAGAGCTGCTAACATCTCAAGACACCGACCATCGCATCTAAATTCTATGATCTTGATAATTGTAAGAAGACAACTTCAACTATTGGTTCGAGCTACTCAAATTCTGCTGTGAGGATGCATCGCTTCTCCTTTTTGACAAGCATTGTAAGTTCCAGCAGTCCATGTTTGCAGTCTGCACTATGGAGTCGAATTTTGGACTATAGTTTGTGGTGATCGAGGGGCTAACCTATTCTCGCTCAACTCCTACCTTCTTGTATTTCGTCTCCTCCCCCTGTGCCGCATAGCCAAGTGAAAGCGTTCGGCCGTGCCCGGGGGTTGGAGATGCACAACTTGCGCCTTTCTTTTTTTTTCCTGTCAGTAGCGCACTGACCACTCTGAGACCTCCAGGCAGAAAAGGCGGGACAAAAAAAAAAAAAAAAAACAATTATTGATAATTTA
>LQNS02276867.1:4436105-4448891 GCA_001587735.2 Parhyale hawaiensis
GGTTAGTAAGTAATTAGAGTTAAAGAGAGAAGTTCCTCACTCACACTCACCGCAGAAGGTCGAAGACGAGCTTGACGAGGTTTGGGGCAAAAACGTACTTTTCCAGTTGAGAGTAAGCCAGAGGCGCATCCAACAGCAAACTACGTCGATAACAACCTCCGTAGAGAATAGCAGTCCTGAAGATGAGCAAAAAATGCTAGCCGTTTAGTATACCACGGAGCGCAAGCAATTTCCTGTAGCGCGCGTAGACTATCAAATGCCAGCGCTCGAGTTGCCGCTCGTTGACTGCGCAGCAGAGATTTCGGGCTACGTCTCAAGAACGGGAGCTGATAAGCAGTGGCGACCGTTGGATGAGGTTTACTGCAGTAATGCTATGCTGTACTGAAGTTAAGATCACTATAGACTTTCCTGCAAATTGTTTATCATTTATTACCTCAATTGGAACTATCGTACCCATACTGGCCATACACTTAATTACATAAGTAAAGGAAAATAATAAACCATATAATTGATGAATTGCATCTTGATTTTCAGCGCCATAAAAAGAACTGAAAAAATCATCTAAAAATATTTGCCTAAGTGAAAGCAAATGCTTTGCGCAGAATAGAGTGATTCCCATGAATTTAAAAAGATAAAATTAGACAATTTTCGTTCACCAAAAAAACGTCAACTGCAACTGAACAGGTGTGTGCTTGTTCCTTCCTACGTTCCTTCCTTTATTAGCACGACCGTTACGCTCTCACAATTAGATAGGAGAAAATTGCGGTATTTTCGACGCCATTTCAAAAAGGAAGAACTGTAGCCAAGCTTCTTTTTTATTAAGCTGCTATTGCTAGCAGGTCGTAGTTTGATTTGCTGTCGGACGATGAATTTGTTTCACACTTCTTAACACAGTGGTTGGTAGGCATGATACGGTCTGGTGTATCAATGAAGAACGGTGTTTTTATTTTGGTGAATTTCCGCACGCGCCAGCTCCTTGTAGCGTTCTTTCAGATCTTCAAACTTCGTCGTACAAAATCATCGTGTTTTTAAACGGTCTGAGCTATATTTACAGCAGCTGCCTGTATCCTGTCTACGGACGTATAATTGAAAGAAACCGTGCAAATTCTCCTGCGAAAATACTAATGAAATGCCTGGCTATGTTCAATTGGTGGTTATTAGCTGCCCACATACAAAGAAATTGGGAAATGAGACAGCAATATCAAGAAAAAGTAGAGAAAAAATGGCAAGTAAGATATAACCCATAAAGCTTAACAAAGCCATATACTGAGAAATTGGTCAGGTGTGTGCGTTGCTATTTACTGCCTATTTAACGCAAACATAAACAATAAAAAATAGCAGACTCTGAGCGCGAATACCTTCCGCCAAGCATTGTAACGTAAATGAATAATTCAAGTTGGTCCTGAAACCAGTAATTCGTTTTGATCATTACGAAAATGTGGTCATTTGTGGCTCGTAACAATATTGACACTTCCTGTAAATTTCTTGCAAATCCATTGATAACTTTGGAGTAAAGCTCTATCAATTACTAAAACATAAAATCAAACACAGATACGAACAAACTAAGCATCACCAAAATTCAGCCCTTTTTACCTTCTAATACTTTTAACAAATCCTGTTCATATAATGAAGATCCTTACACAGCTGTTCAAGTTATTTTATGATAGAGGTAAAAACAAGCATCGAGTCAAAAAAACGGACTGACAGATCAGAAAAATTTGGCCTGCTGCTCCTTGTAATATTCTCAAAAAATTACTGCAAGTTTCATGAAGATTTGTTCACAAATACTGGAATCATGTTACCAAGAAAAAAATGCAAACGGGTGGATCTTAATCATCTCTTTCTCTTGACATGCCAAACATATATTGTAAATTTCATAAGGATCGTCCAACCCTCTATTGAGTTTTCTTGATGATAGATAGACAAACTCCGACCGAAACATAACCTCCTTGCCGAAGGTAACAAGTGACTACCGAAGAATTTCAGTGGCTCTCGCGGTCGAATGAGTGAGAGTGAAGAAGGTTATGAAGAGAGAAGAGGAAGTTCATGAGACATTGAAAGTAACCGCAGGTTTGAGAAACGCATTCCTGAAAAGTGAACTACTACGATTAAACAGAATTTGAATAGAAGGTACATACGTTAAATGCTTTAGGTTAATTGACAAGCGTTGACTTTAATGAAGAACATAACGTTGGCTGAGGAGCGTTGAGTTAGACCGAGTTGTACGAGGTTGGAGTGTGAGCAATGAGCGTTAGATTAGATGAGGATCGTTAGCTCGATGAGCAGCGTGAGGTTAGAACAGGGATGTTAGGTTAGGTGGCGAGTGTTAGGTCGAATGAGAAGCGTTATGATGGATGATGAGCGTTAGATTAGAAGAAGTGTATTAGGTTACATGAGGAGTGTTACGTTGGATAAGAAGCGTTAGGCTGTGTGAGGAGCGTTAGTTTCAACGAGAATCGTGGCGTTAAGAGCAGCAGTCGAAGACGAGTGATTCGTTGTAGGAGGTGCGTTGGGTTGGATCTGGAACTCTAGGTCGAATGAAGTTTGTTTTGATGAGTGGCAGTTTGGATGAGAAGTGTTAGGGTGCGTTCACACTACAAGCGGCGCTTCGCGGCGTGGCGAGAGCGGAGCGTAGCGTCATTAATATTGATGCATTTTTGAATGAGAAAACGCTCATGTGTTCACACAGCATGCGGAGCGTAGCGGCGCGGCGAGGAGGAGAACCTAGCGGCGCGTTCGGGAAATTCACTTGCATTTATTGCCGCTAGCGTCAGCGTAACATGTGACTACCGAGGAATCTGAGTGGCTCTCGTGATCGAATGAAGGAACGAACTAAAAAGCTATGTAGAGTGAAGAGAAAATTTATAAGACAATGAAAGTATGCTTAGATCTAAGAAACGTAGTCATTAAAGGTGAGCTACTGCAAGTGAAAAGAGTGTGAATAGAAGGTTCGCACGTTAACTGCGTTAGGTTAGTTGACAAGCGTTGGGTTAAATTAGATGAAGAACGTAAAGTTAGCAGAGGAACGTTGAGTTAAACTGAGTTGTGTTACACTGGAGTGTGAGCAGTGAGTATTAGATTAGATGAGTAGCGTTAGTTCAACGAAAAGTGTGAGGGTGGAGGAGGAATGTTTGGTTGGGTGACGAGCGTTGAGTCAAATGAGAAGCAACATGATGGGACGATAAATGTTAGATGAAGTGTATTAGGTCACATGAGGGGTGTTATGTTAGATAAGAAGGGTTAGTAGGCCGGGTAAAGAGCGTGTTTCGATGAAGGGCGCGATCTTAAATAGAGCCACGTTAGATGACGAGTGATTTGTTGGAGGAAGGCCGTTGGGTTGGATGAGGAGCTTTAGGTCGGATGAACAGCGTTAGATCAATTGAGAAGCTTTAGAATTAATGAAGAGCGTTATGTTGAATGATGAGTGTTAGTTTCACTGAGGTGCATTAGGTTGGGTAAGAAGCGTTTTATTGAACGAGGAGCGTTAACTTTTAAATAGGGCGTTACAATGTACGAGGAGACTTAGGTTGGCTGAGGAGCCATAGATTAAACAAAGAGCGTTATATTTGATAAGCAGCGTTATGTTTATTAAGGAGCGTTAGATTAAATGATGAGCGTAAGGTTAGACCAGAAGCGTTAAGTTGGACGAGGCGCGTTAAGTCGGATGGAGTGGCGAGTGCTGAGATAGATGAGGTGCGTTCGGTTGAAGAAGGTGCGTTAAGTTAGCTGCAAAGCGATAGCTTAAGCGAGTTGTGTTATGTTGGATGAGGAGCTTTACTTTAGTTAATGAGCATTTGGTTATGTAAAGAGCGTCAAGTAGGATGAGGAGCGCTAGGTTAGAGCAGTTTTAGAGGGCGAGTGTTGAGTTAGATGATGTGCGTTGGGGTAGATGAGGTGCACTGGGTTAGATGAGGTGCTTCGAGTAAGATGGGTGGCTTTATATGTATCAGATGAAGTGAGTTGCGCCAGATATGGTGAGTTACGTTTGCAGTGGTGCATTTTGTTGGATGACGTGCTGTATAATGTGGCTAGATTAGATGGGATAGTTAGGTTAAAGGATGTGCGGTGGGTTAGAGGACAACCGTTAGGCTAGATGCAGTTTGTTAGGTAGCTGTGGGGAATAGATGGTACGACATGTTCCAAGCCTCATATGGAGCATTGTATGTATGACTGGAGTTAGCTTAGACGATGTATTAGGTAGAAGGACGTTGTTGAGTTAGAGTCAGGGTTCAGTGATTCGCGTTACTTAGAAAATGTGGGTTTAATTTGATTAAAATTTATTTAAATTGTTTTAGCATGGCCTAGGTATGGCACATTTTAAAAAGTAAAAACATTCATCAACCGTGGAATGCATTAACTGGACATTGGCCCCTAAGGCAGATTTCGATCCCGTAATAAGGACTGACTGCACGGTGCCACAGACGCATTTTTAAATGCTTTCCCATTACTTTTTCATACTTTGTTCAGCTATTTGACTTAATTCTTTTGCATTCAGTAATGAGCGATAAACCTGTACATACTTCTAAAATTTCTATACGCAACAAATTCACAAAAATATTAATGCTTGAAGTGTGATTACGTAGAACAACTGTTCATGGAATCCTTTGCTATTTGCAGTAGAGTAAAACTATTTCGCAATAATTTGAGGAATAAACAGTCTCATTTCGTAGAACAGAAGCTTCTCAAATTTGGGGTATGATCGATTTGTAATGAAATGCAAAGTAAACAGCTGATGAAGATGTTAATGAAATGTGTTTAGTATACGGGCTAAGCGAGATGATCAGAACAGACAGCAGAGCTGAAGGGTGAGTCGGAGCAGCATGCAGTCATGTAGTAATGAAGCCCTGACAGAAGTGAATTGATCTGGCATTGGAAGTAGCGAAATGTTGTAGCATTGGCAGGCGTGGAGTGATCTAGTATTGGCAACCGTGAAGTGATGGAACATTTTAATCTATTAAATCATATATATAATAGAGGCCACTGTGAAGTGATGTAACATAGTCATCTATTAAATCATGTAATGTTGGCAACCACGAAGCGATGTAAAATAGTCTTCCACTAAATTTTGTATTAGGCAACCATGAAGTGATTTGACATAGTAATCCATTAAATCCTGTAATTTGGGCAACCACGATGAAATATACCAGTAACATACACAACATGAAGTGATATAACACAGACAACCATGACGTGATGTAGTGTAGGGAACAGCCACAGTGGGAGAAAATTTGGAGCACTTAATTGCATCAACACTACATGCATTTTGTCCCAAAACTGAAACACGTAAGTGCATCAGTGAGAGAAAGTGCATCATGATGATTCATACAGGGTTCTATGATGCACTTGGTCACGTTGATGCACTTATGTGTTTTGGTTTTATGACAAAGCCGATGATGCACCAAGATGCATGAAAAACAGGTAAAATTGATGCATCTGAAAAGACGAAAATTCGAATAACAATAGCGATCTGCGTGTTAGTAATTAACCGCGTCTCGCTTCGCACGTGTAACAAAACTATAAAGCTTTTGTTCATTTTCTTTTTGTGGAAATATGTTTTTCTGACTGAAATGTGTTTTTCTGTCTGCTGCAATGACACATCGAACTACGCCATGAAACGCCTACGTTCATCCTGATGCTTCTCTGTAAAACACCTACATGCATCCTGATGCTTCTCCGTGACACACCTACATGCATCGAAATTTTTCTCAGTGGCATGATGTCATTTAACTTATACAGCCGTGGAATAATTCAATTTACGCAACTATGACGGTGAATCAACTTAGGAAACCATTAAGAGATGTAACATTGTCAACCATAAAGTAATGTAACGTAGGCAATCACAAAGTGGCGTAAGATTCCTAGGATGTAATGTGAAACGACATGGTGCACCTGTAGATGGTTCCAGTAATGAAGGGTTGTATCAGCACCAGAATGTCATTTTAATGTCATAACAGCTGTCCTGATTAAAAATATCTAATGGTTCATTATGCATTTTTATTTGATGGCTATTGATGTGGTTTTATTTTGTGGAATTACTGTGGTTTTAATTAGGATTTCCCGAATGACTAGGGTTAGCTTAACCTTCCTTTACTTGCGGCTATAGGGATGAACTCTACCAAAAGCTCAACATGCATCTATTTCTGAGGTTATTGCTTCAAATCCGTCGTTGGAAAACAACTCAATTGCATGTAATGTTAAAGTACATTACATGGAGTATCTATGTGCCAATTTTTTCTATGAAATTTCAGTATTCCTAGAAATTATGATGAATTTTCGATTATTCTTGGTATCTGAAGATATGACATATTTAGCCTACTGAATATATATGATTGTGAATTTAGATTCCATGCTCTGCAACGCATTCCTTATGTTACGACAAAGCAATTAATCTTTGTTTGAGGTCTCTGTGATTATTAGAACTAATTTTATTAACACTTACGTAAATCGGTCTCCAGGCCCAATTGCGAGAGGCCCGATTTCAGTGTCAAGTCAATGTATGGTGTGGTCAATGGTTAGCGGTAAGGCCTTGTACGAACGGCGTCTGGCGCAAGTCGTATACCGGTATGTGTATTCGGCTTCAGATCGGATTATATTTATGCTGCATATTTTGCCCAAGCGAGAATAAAGTTTCTTCTGCTCGGGAGCAGAAAAATTGGCGGGTAGTCAGCATGTCTGATATTTTGATAGTAAAAGCAACAGTGACGGTAACTGCCTCTTTTGAGAGCGCCGGGCAATCGTTGGGAGCCCCATAAACTGTTTAGTGATTAGGCTCTGAGCCGATCAAGGATTTTGTGAGGGTTGGTAAGGTGAAATCGGCTACATTGACGTCTTTCTAGCGTAATCACGACCCCATGCTTGTGCGGGTATGAGCTTTCAGCACATTGCTTTTGAAGTTATATATCACGACATGCCATATTAGTCTACTTAATTTCAAAAATTGAAACCTAACCTAAATCATTATGGGAGTTCTGCTAATTTCTTCGCCGTTCAGTGATGAATTCGTGTAATACGTAACTTAGCCTTTTTATACTAATTATGTAGCAGCAAGTTTTCCACTTAATCATTAGTCGATTTCATCACCGGAGGATATTGGATTGTAAACTGAGTCCTTGCCGTTTTTTTTTATTTAAATGTTTTTGAAAGGTTTAATGAAAAATACCACATAACTTATCAATAATATATTGTCCGTTGCTGTTTACAGCTTTTTTCCCAACGTTCAACCAGCTTTTCAATACCTCATCGGTAAAAATTCCTCAGTTTGGATTCTATGTATAAACTCGTTCAATCAGGCCTTCAATTCTGTATCAGTATTAAGCAAAACTCCATGCATAGCATTTAGTGACGTACAGGCACTATTTTCCAATTCCAACAACGAGTCTGTCAAGAAATCGTTGCTTGTGTCCACAAGTTGAGCGGTGACGAAGGGCATGCGGAACCCTTGATCCAAAATTTTGAACCTTTCAATGCTAAAGAAGATGTTTCTGTACAGCAGTGTGGGAGCATTCCATTTTCTCTGCTAGTTCCCAAGTCGTTTGAAGTTGATTTTCGTGCAAAAGATGACTTAATCTATGGCTGAACTACGAACAGATTAGCTCGCGCGAGTAGCGTGTCTAGCCCCGCCCACTTCTTTCAGCTGTGACGTCAGGCAGAACGATAGATAACAAACCGTGTTAATTAGTTCATGTCTGTTACTTGCTTTATAAATAAGGTGAGCGTGGGCTTTGATGAAGAAAAAAAGGAAGTTAATTATTTCTGCACGTCACAGTGCATGATCACAGCTGTTTACGCCTCGATGCAAAAAATCCGATTGCTAGAAATAAGGCAGTAAAATGTCAAACAAATATGTTGAAAGACGAAGTACAACAACAATAACAGCCCTACGGCTTCTTAAGTATTGATTTGGCTTATTTCCGAATCATATCATTTTGCATACTAGTGCACTGCGCCGTCAAAAATTACCGTGGAAGAACATCGCTTACAGGAAAAAACTACAGCTGCATACGTTTTACCGGTGGAGTATTAAACGCTCTAGAACAGTGGTTCCCATTGGGGGTGCATATGAACCCACGGATCCCCTGCTGGTTCACGCACGGACCCCCTACTGGTTCATGATTTATGAAGCTTCTCTGGCTATATTACGTTGTTTTTATTCATAGATGATAAAAACACCGAATATGTTAAGGCCATAGGAGGAAAAATATAAGTTTAAATAGCTTACAATAATCTTTTACATCAATTTATTGAATTTGGAAATTTTTAACTATGATATAGTTACCCCTAAATGCTTATGCTCGATCACAAAAACTTATATTTTTATTTAAAACGGGGAGAACACATATGCTCACCATCATAGTCATTTAGAGCGCGTCAAAATAAATTCAAGAAAGTTAATGGTGAAAACTCGCTGTATGTGAATAATGGGCTGAGCTGGGATGTCACGTGACTGTGATATGAGTAATCATATGTTTGGTGTATGCGGTTATGCCTCTGCCGTTCTGTATTAACTGAAAAGCAATAGCCTGGAAGCCATCAACCTCCACAATACTTATTCTGTACGTTAATTACTACGTTGATATTATTTTAATGGCAGGGGAGTCCGCGTATTTCTGAGGGATTTTGTAGGGGGTCCGTAGAAATCTGAACTTATAAACTGTATACGACTTTCGCCAGACGCCGTTCGTACAAGGCCTTACCGCTAACCATAGACCACACCATACATTGACTTGACACTGAAATCGGGCCTCTCGCAATTGGGCCTGGAGACCGATTTACGTAAGTGTTAATAAAATTAGTTCTAATAATCACAGTGACTTTAAACAAAAATTAATTTCTTCGTCGTAACATAAGGAATGCGTTGCAGAGCAGGAAATCTTAATTCACAATTGTTGGGATATTTTTATTTATTGGTGTTGCGTGTAAGTGTGTGTGTACATACAATAATTAGTGTGTTCACGTAAAATATACAACAATACTAATTAACTGGACAGGGGTTATGAATGGGACACTAATTGACGCTGCAATGATCTGCGTTAATACGTCACACAAAAGGGATGCACAATTTGATTAGAATGACTAACTCAGTTGCCCGATCAACACTTCGGCCATTAATTGCAGCTCTAACTAACCGCCTATAAATTTTTATTGAGTGCACAAAAGGGAGAATTTAGCACCAAATTGACGACAGCATAATGAAGAATATCAGCATCATGGAATGTGTTACTGTGTGTGTGTGTGTGTGTGTGTGTGTGTGTGTGTGTGTGTGTGTGTGTGTGTGTGTGTGTGTGAAGCGGGAGCCTTCACAAATCTAAATGAAAGGCGAGTCAGAAAAGTGAACATGACACAACCTACACATGTGTACTCTTAATACCTAGGGCATGCACAGTATTAAAACATATCTCACCTTTGATATCATTTGGAAATCGCGTCGTGCTTACCGCGATAATATGCTGTGGGAGAAAGCACCAATGTGTAGGCTTATTATTTATTCTACCAAACACGTTGATTCTCTAGTCTACGCTATGACACACTTAACATGATGTGTAGCAAGAAATAAGTCGGACAAAAGACAGGCGTACTTTGAAATTTACTTAATGTCTAAGTTCACGAGAAGACCTAGCATTTGACATAAAGCGGTGCACGTGCTAGCTGTTAACATTATGACATAGATAAACTAGTGTTATACATAATGGAGTTGCATAACATTTTCGGACGTTAGCATCATTGACAGGCTTGAATGGAGACAATCTCTCTAGGGAGATCCGGTTGTTTTCCGCTCCACTCTTTGCTACGCTGGTTGTTGGCAGTTTGTTCCAGTTCACAGAGTAGATTACGGCTGTGGCCTTCTCTGTCCAACTCATCAGTTGAATTCTTTTTGCCCTCTGTTGAGAGAGAGACGTAGCCCCTTATTAGTTACTATTTTGCGCATCTGCATTATGCTGCAATATTTGACAAATTCAATTCCAATGCATCAAATTTTTTTCATGATATGAACTCATCACTTGAAAACATCAGTATTTAGTTTACAGTTACGTTACAAAATGTGACTTTCAATGTTCAACATGGTCAATGATGCTCGCGTCTGAGATTCACTTACCCCGATACAGCGACGTTTTACATCCAACTATCACTGCTCCCTCTCCTTCGGTGCTCAACAACAAAATTAATCAACGTGTTTTCGCTCCAACTTCAGTACCCAATTATTGCTCTTGAATGAACAAGGAAACGAAACTTCTAGTTAACCAAAACAATGGCTATCAATTGCCAGACAGTGAATGCCCCCGGCTGTGATCAACAAATCTTTTGCAACAATAATTAAATGAATGCCCCCGGCTGTGATCAACAAATCTTCTGCACCAATAACTAAAATTTCGCATACACCAACGCTGTTGCTTGCACTACACCATCCGAACGTAGCTAAAGGATACCTAGCTCACACTGACCATCTCCCTTGTTCTCAGCGCTTGGCCCATCACCCCTGCATCTACCAGCTTCCATTGGACATCAGAGGGCTTTCGAGAACAAATGCCCGCTGGTCTTTATTTTCCTCATGAATTTTTTTCACTGTCATTGGCTGTTTCATCTTTCAGTCCACGTGGACATTTTTTCTCACGCCTCGAAGTAACATTAGCTCGCTCCGTAGAAGCAATAAATTTTTTGGAGACAGGCGAACTGGCCTGGTTTATATTGCCCACTGCCCTTGCCGGCTAGGATTTCGCTGCGGTTGAGGACGTCCTGTCCACTGGAGCCCTATGGTCCCTCCTATAAGCCAGTGCTAAACATAAGCTTTTTCTTCAAAACAACCCCTTTTCAATAACGTTTCCCAGAAAGCTAAATTTTTTTTCAGAAAGCTACAAAAAGAATAATCCTGTATATTAATAATTAATCTAGTTAATTACCTTAATTTTTTATATCCTAGCATTTTTGCGTATATTGACGTTTCTTTAAATTGATTACGTTTGATTTTCCCACATCCTACCGATATCGTAACACAATCATATATCTTCAGTAGGCGAAATATGTCATATCTTCAAACACCAAGAATAATTGAAAATTCATCTTAATTTTTAGGAATATTAGAATTTTCTAGAAGAGATTGGCACATAGATACTTCACGTAATGTACTTTAATATGACATACAATTGAGTTTTTTCCAACGATGAATTTGAAGTAATAACCTCAGAAATTGATGTATGTAGAGCTTTCGGTAGAGTTCATCTCTATAGCCGTAAGGAAAGAAAGATTAGGAAATCCCAGTCATGCTGTAAAACTGATTAATACCACAGTAATTCTACAGAATAAAACCACATTTGTATAATTACCATGAGATAGCCATGAACTAAAAATGCATAATTAACCATGAGATGAAGATACCAGACACTTCTTGCTTGAAACACTTCTTGAAATCGGGACACTATGTACGTAGCTTCTGGAGTCCTATTTTATAATTTTTTCTCTCAGGACACGACGTATAAATTTGGCACATGGGCAACGAAGCGCTCTGGGGGGGGGGTGATTTTTACACGGGCAGTAGACAACTATTTCTTCTAGTTTACTGTCTTTCACTTGCTGCAGCAGTATTATTCCCGTTCAAGGGCGGGTCGCTGCAACAGATCTTGCTATTATTCCATGTATTTCTGTCCATTACCATATGCTCCTTCAGCTCCATACCACGCATATCATCTCTCACACTGTCGTTCCCTGGAGGTGCGAATTTTGTTTCATAACCCAAAATTTCAGTGAAGCAGATATTTACGTTTGTAAGACCATATCTTGGCTACGGAGCGCTGACATGCATACAAGCTGGCTGGAGTTACATTCAAGTTCTTGCAGTATTTTACTCAAGATTTTTTTGTCGTCAGATAAAGCGATACAAAATCTGCAACCTACCTTATTTTTCGCCTATCTATTTCCTTCAAAGTGGACACTAAATAAATACACGAAGCGTTTTATTATATAAGGATATTCAATTTATATACATATATCCTGATTGTTAAGTATTTCAACGTTGGCTAAGCAAGAATTGCAATCATTTAAAAAAATAAAACGTTGAACTTTGGTCATATTCTGTAACGTGGGCTAATTTTCTCTCGTCCATTTTCAGTTATCGTATGTCGATACGATAACTAGAGCATTCTGAGAGGGCCTACCGCAGGCAAGCAAGGCAGCGGTAACGAAAAATTCAAATTGGCTCTGAAACCATAATTTTCTTTCTTTCATCACTAAAATCTGATCACTTGCGTCGTTTGATCGCATTAACAGTGTCTGTAACTTTCTTGAAGATCCGTTCATAACTTTTTAAGTTATACTGCTAACAAACATAAGTCAAACACACAACCGGAAAAACCGATCATCATCAAATTTAATCAATCCTGTTTTTTAAATTACTAAAAATTCCTTAAAATTTCACAAGGATCCATCCATAATTTTCTGAGGTATTGCGCTAACAAACATAAGTCAAACTCAAACGGATCAATCGATCATCACTAAATTTAGTCAATTATATCTCAACATTATAAACAAATCCTGAAAATTTTATAAAGATCCATCCATAATTTTATGAGTTAGGTATTGTGCTAACAAACAAATCAAATACAGCGACTAACAAACACATCATCACAAAAAGTTTGATCATTTACTCTCTGTAATAAACCCATCAACTCATGCAAATTTCATGGAAATCCGTTCATTACTTTTTAAGTTATGACAGTAACGAAAAAAGGCAGACAAACGAATAAACAATCGGATGGACAGATCTTCACGAAAAGTTGATCATCAGTTCCTCCTAAC
>LQNS02276867.1:4604218-4619936 GCA_001587735.2 Parhyale hawaiensis
GAGCCAAACCGCCATCCCTCCCCCGCCTATATTGAGCCAAGCTACTCCATATTCAGCCGTCGCCCCTCCCATTGAGGCAAACCTGCGACATTTGGCCCTTCAATATTGTTACCATTTAGCCATCATACACATGTGTAGCTTTTGTGAAGCCCCCTACATATTTCATGTACTACAGCATTCCCCCTTACAAAAAGTGCCTGGCACTGACACTGACCATTAAGAGGAAGTCTCTTTAAAATACTATAATTTTTGAAGAAATTCATGATTTCATATCAAATCATTATTTCATATCAATGATTGATTCTTGACAAAGTTTAATCCAGTGAGGAATGTGTTCCTCACTATGAAAAAACCACCAACATGGCCACAGTTATTGTTAATCATAGACATCTCGGAAAGTAAAATCATTGTAAGCGTTTTCTGAAAATACTGAGAGTATGGATAGAAAACTACTAGAATAAAAGAAAGTAAATCTAACAAGGGTAACCATTAAAAAGTAAATGAACTAGAGCATTGTGAGAACGCATACCTCCTAAAATCAAAGCAATAGTAACGAAAAATACAAACTAGTCCTGTAACAGAGATTTCCTTTCTAACTCCACCACCACCAATATTTGATGATAAATCAATTGAAGCATTGTGAGAACGCATACCTTCGCCGATCGAAACAATGGTAATGAAAAAGTTAAATTTGTTCTGAAACAAGGATTTCCGTTCGATCCTCACTACCAAAATATGATAATTTGTGCTCTCGACAGTGATAACAGCTTCTTTAAGTTTCTTGATTATCCATCTGTAGCTCTTTGAGTAAAGTTCCGACAAACACAAGACAAACATTAGTCAAACACTCTAACAGAGCGACCAATCATCAGTAAAATTGCATCATTGTGCTTTTCAAAATTGGTAACGAATTTTGCATATTTCATTAAGATCCGCTCATAACTTTTTAAGTTCTGTTGCTGACAAATATAAAATCAAAGACAGAGCAAAAAAAGTAAAAATGAACTGGCAGATCATAAAAATTTGGTCATTTACTCTTCGTAATATTCTTTACAATCTGTGCAGATGTCATAACAATCAGTCCATGACTTTTTGAGTCATTTTACAAAATAAAAAATATGAGGCAGAGAAACAAGCAAACAAACAGTTGACGGATTTTCACTTGAAGTTAATTATCTGCTCTTCCTAACATGCGTAACCATCCTTTAAAAATCCGTCTATAACTTTTTGAATTATCTTGGTGACAAATATTCAGACATGTGTAAAACATGAAAATCCTTGGCGGAGGCAATTATGAAATTAACGAGAGTTTCACATCTGACGCACACTCGATCAGCTCAGCTGTTATATTAATAATGACGCCTACATGAAAACCAGCTCGTGTGAATGCTTCACAGATAATTTTATTGCCGTGCGAGTCATTTTGCTTTCATTCATGAAACATGTGCACTGCGTTGTTACATAAATATGACGTCGGCCGATGTCGAATAACATAAACGTCTAGTCACAGTCTGAAGCGACTCCTCGGCTATATTAAGCCTTCTTTGTCGATAGGTTAACAATTATTAAAGCTACGTTGGTGTTTCTTTCTGTCCTAGACATGCGGTAAACGATTTATAACAGATTTTTCATAACTCTACTACGTCAAGAAATATCAGGTTTGTTTCACTTTCAATGTTTTTGGGGTTGGCAGTTTATTTCTGGAGGCAATGAAGATCCGTGATTTTTTATGTGTTGTAGAATATGGTGGCCTCCTATGTATGAGGGTCTATTTAACACTTGAACTGCTCTATATTTGATCTATTGGCGTAAAGTTTAGTTTGTCTGAGATATCAAGGGAAGCAAATCTTTGCCATGTCTTTGAATATTACACTACTTTATTCAGACGTAGTATTTTCTGCAATAACCGATTCATGCACCTTTTTAGAAACTGTCTTATGTGTCAGAGATACAACTAGTGCTTGAACACGCTCAACAAGTAAGCAAGTAACTTGTGTTGCCTATATATGCCTATATATGCATGTGTTGCCTATATATTTTTCCTTGAAGCTTTTGTATGACCATGGTTTTCATTTTTTCATGATGAAATATTGTAATTGTATTGATCTGGCTTGTTTGCAGTAGCTATACAGCTACCAAGGCCCAAGGCTCATAAGTAACAAATGTATAACCACAAGCAAAAATAAGTAATAAAGGTGATCTTTGATACGTAGTAATTGGATGTACGGAAAATGAAGTCAAACCCTGTTTGTTGTCCTTTGCTAGCTTCAACCAAGAAACACCTTTTATTTCTTTAAAGCGCACTAGCTTGCATTACTTTTGCCCTAATAGTATCTCTGACTAATATTTATATCCAATTTCAGAACGTCGCTTCAAAGGAAAATTGCTGACAACAAATTAGCTAACTGATAACTTGCATTGACAAAACGCTCTTCAAATGCTATAGCATCACTGTTTAAAAATACCATAAAAAATCATTCAACCACACACCAAGTACCATTCACCACATACACGAAACACATGACGCTTATGGTAGACACAGTAATTGCTGATGACCAATAAGCACGAATTATCTTACATACTTCTGTCGCTTACTGGCTTCAGGTGGCTACAACCCCGAGTGTTAATATGTGGTAGCTAGCTATCTCACATTGAACGATTTTTTTTTTACAAAGAATTCTCAGAATATATGAAATGGTCAAGGAATTGTACTCAGCACCAATAGTCATGATGAATTATCGTCACGTACATTTCTTCATGTGTCAGTTATATAAGAATATTCAGTATTATTTCCTGTGTTCCTCCCCCCCCAAAAAAAAAAAATCTGTGGGTGATATAAATGCCTTGAATGCCTCCTTCCCCCACCCTTGGACCCGCCAGTGACCCTGGATTCCCTATGGAGCTATAGTCACTGATACAGGAGTAAATGGCACCCATCATAAAAGTATTCAACTGTTTTGGAGTCTATTGCACTATCATCAATAATCCTAAGAAATTTTTGCTTGACTTTCTCTTTATTCCACATTTCGGCCGTCCTTGAAGCTCCATTACAGTCATACACATCTAAATCACGAATTGAATTTTTCAGCTAAAAACACTAGTCATGGACAGGGTAGAGTAATTCTTCTTCAGAGTATTTTAGCCTGTTTGTTATAGTTCAGTAACAGACTTGGCACTTGCAGAGGACTGGAGGCTACCCTTCATGGTTTGGCGCACTTGTACGATAGACAATTGATGGGAAGGAGACATGAAATTGGCCACTTTGGCAATTCGCATAACACCAGCTATTCTGATGTATCAGTATTACACTGTACTCTCCTGCAGCCAATGTTATTGTTAGCGACGCGTGTAGCAGTAGGCGAGTTTAATTTCCTGCTAATGATCAAGAAGCCCAAATTATCTCCCAAGTCCCTCCTGTCGCATTCTGGCGGCAAGTGGCAGCAACCTATATCAGCTGGTGGCTCAATATGTAAATTATTTTTTAAAAACGGACAAAACTAATGTCCAGCAAAAAGAAAAGTGGGCTCAGCACAAACAATCTTGAGAAAATATTTTTCTTCAGTTCCAGAATGCTTTATTTCATACACAAATGGTTAAAGCATGTTCAGTATAATATCCCGTCTGGGGCATTTTGTACTGAATGTCTCCTTCAAAATTCCTGATGGGGAGGCAAATGCCATGAATGCCCCCCCCCCCCCTGGATCCGCCAGTGATACCAATACTGTTGCCCATCGTGTGGGTCTGCGTACGTTGGATCTTCAATGCGCGCGCTGAGGGTTAGAGTGTTTGAGCATATGGGTAGGAGCTTTAGAACAGGTAATCCCTTAACCACACCGTCACATTCAGCAATGCGTACGCATGCAGAATAGTGCAATGCCCCTATTTTGTTTGAAAGCTTTTCCATCCTTGGTTCTGCAAATTCCTGTTCTGACCTCTGAATGCTGGAGTTACTATTCATTTCTAAGCCAGTCCAAACCTCAACGACATGCAGTCATCATGCACCTAGCCCTTGAAAATAGCTCCCCATTAGATGAATTTTAAATTGTGGTGTATCGCCGTAACTACTGTATGTCCCTTCTTACTTCCTCTGTGATATTGCCTTTGTTGTGGAAACGGAGGCTTAAACTTCAGCATATCTATACTGTATTATAATTCTACTTAAGGCTCCATCCGTCCGGTGTCTGTACGTGACGGTTTTCAGTATCAGGTAGGGGGAAACTTCAATTTGCAAGAAGCTCTGATTTTCGTTGGAACGAGGTTCAACCAAAGCTGCCTTCTTTAGCACTTCTTGAAAAACTTTTCATTAACTTTCAAAGCGGAGACATGATCATTTCTCTTGTATCTTATCTACCGTTTTTCATTTCTTTGCTTGTGACGCTCAGCGATCTTGATAAGGCCAAGATGCGTAGATATTTAGGATACACTGCTGGAGAAAAGAGCGGGTAGTGTTATTTTATATCGGCTCCAAGGTATTCCTTCAAGTGAATGAGCGATGTTTAATTAAGGAAATAAAATGGCATCTTGAGAACAGAAGGTTAGGCTGCTTCAGAAACTGACCGAGCCTGTTTGTTGTATAGCTTATCTATTGCATCAAAGAGAGCAGGAAAATCATGGGCTACTGATCGATATCTATGGGTCCCGTAGTCATTAAAAAAAAAAAAATCAGACACGCTGACAAAAAAAATTGAAACATTAAAGATTATGATGGGCTAAATAATCTCTGTAAACAGTAGAAAACAGAGCGTAGAAAATGCATGCGTAAATATAGGAGAACAATGCAATATGTACCATTGCATGCAAAATTCACACGTGAGAGAGGCTAGAGTCCACGAGACGAGGTATGTTAAGGTAGACGGGGTTTTGTCAGGCGGACTGTGATCAGACAGGGTAGATTAAATTGCAGGAACACTACCTTATGTAAAAAAAAAGTAGGTGAAAACATTAATTAACCGTGGAATTTTCACGGGTCCCACTAGCAATAATAATCATGATTGCACAATGTTTTCTGTATGATACTTTCTGTAGTGTATTAGTTTTTGTTTTTATTACTAGATATAGTTTGTTACATCCACTTCACGGACTTAATTTGTTTTGGCTGCAATTTCTGAACGCAATGTGCTTGAAATGAAGCAGTTCTAGTTTGCTTTTGATGAAGTGCAGCTAATGCTTTCTAAATTGAACCACCTGTCATTATTTCCATATGTGTGGTGTGTTACACTGCGAAGGATGCACGGTGAAATGGTACGATATTAAATAAATCATTTATACTACTTTCCATGATTGCTGATAATTGCTAACACATGTGCATGGTAGGAGCGAATCCTACTGCGCAGTGTCGCAGTGCAACTCAGATTTGTGCATTTTTGAATACCTACATTGACGTCATTATCTGGATCTGTTTCCGTTTTTGCTTAGTAAATAGTGGAACCAGGAACGCGGTCTTCAGGTTAAATTATTTCTTTTTTTACAATTTTACTGGCATTTGCTAATGATTCTGGGAGTCCTTAGCTAATAGTTTCTTTCTACATTCCCACTAGAACTTATTTCTGCGACCGAGTGTCCCACAATGAATATTTGGTACGTTTTTGAAAGTTTCTTCTCCTTTTTCATGGAAGAGCTAGAAAGAGTGGGTGTCCCAGAATAATTGTTGCCGTTTTGGAAGTTATGAATATACAGTGCGTTACCTTTGATTATGCGAAGACAATTTTTGCTTATTTTTCAAGATAAGTGTCAAACATTTAAAATTATAATAGTAAGTTAGTGCACAGGTATGTTGTAACTAAAAAAAAACAATTAGAGAAAAATAAAACGGAACCATTTCCCACGTTTTGGCAACATTTGCTTATCGCACGGGGTTCTGTTGTTACGCCAGATTATGCAACATCACTCTCTAGTCAACATGGGCAAGAAAAGCGGTCTAACAGTGAAAAAAGATGAAAGTGACCTCGTTATTGACTTCTGGTAAAACAACACTCGAAGTTTCCAAGAAATTACAACGTCATCACCAAACAATTTAGGCTTATGCAATTGAAGGTAAAGTCAACCTGAAAGCTCCGGATATAGCCTCTACGAGGAAATTGACTCCTCAGGATATGCACCATTTCAAGGTTTCTATGGCTAGAAAACTACTTTCTACAAGTAAGACGATATTTGAAGACGCTAGAGCCCCAGTACTAATCAGAAAGACAAGATGCGAGGTTCTGCAGAAGCTAGGGAAAGTGGAAAAGGCAATAAAACGACCACTTCTAACAAAAACTCATAAAGAAAGTAGGGTCATATGGGCTGAAAGAACATGAAAACTGATTTCTCCAATGTATATTTACTGACGAATGCACAGCCACTCTTGATGGTCCAGATGGATGGGTGTCTGGTTGGGTCCTCCATGACCGACATCAACAGACACGACTTTAGCGTCAACAAGTTGGTGGAGGTATGATGTTTTGGGCCGGGATAGTAGGTGACACCCTATTGGTTCATTTGAAGTAGCAGGATTAGTTAAACTCGATGCAGAAAGGTACTGCCAGTTTCTTCAAGCCAACTTGATTTCATGGCTTGATGAGCAGACTATCGCACGCTGATCCAAATTAGTACTTCAGCACGATAACGCTCCCTCACGCCGAGCACTTACGCTGCTAACTGGCTTACGCATGGAGGATTTAAAACGAAAAGGATCATGACCTGGCCAGCGAATAGCCCCGATTTAAATCTCATTGAGAACTTCTGGGCAATGATCAAAAGGAAGCTCTATGAAGGCGGTTGGCAGTTTTTGAGCAAAGTAAGCCTTTGGAATGCAGTAAAAACAGCTGCAGATTCTTTTCCACCATCTGAAATATCAAACCTGACAACGTTCATAGATAATCGCCTTGAAAAAATCATGAAAAATTAAGATGCCATGTTCAAAATTAACTTGTTTTGTTTACCACTACTGGACACACATTTCAGTGTTTCTTGAATTGTTTTGGTGACAATTTCTTGGTTTTGGACGTTTAATAAAAATATTCCTGTTCACTTGTATGTATTTCCTCCTTATGATGTTTTCATTAACTTGTTGCATAATCTGTGGTAACAGTAAAATACTCGTCAAAAAATAAGCAAATTGTATGATGAACTAAGCAAATGGCTAAATATTTATTTTACAAGTGCTGTTTATATTTGCAGCACAGCCATACTTTTAGTTAATATTGATGTTTCAAAGTTCGACACTTATATTGAAGAATAAATTAAAAAAACTGTATTTGCCTAATCAAATGTAACATACTGTATAGGTATATACTGTAGCTATATAGCAATTTTTCTATATGCCAGATCACCTTCATTGTTTTCGAATAATTTCTTTGTAATCCCTTCATTGCAGCCTTTGCAGGATATACCTAGCTATATATGAGCATTAATTATATTAAGGACTAGAGGCTGGTATTACTCGTTGTTGCTGTCAATTGTTGTTTTCTTTGCAGGAGCTATACCTAGTCAAGGCTGGAAGAAAACACTGTTAGTAGAATCCACTGGATTATGGGACTGGAATGGGAGTCAGGAGAATTTGGATATTTCGTTAGGCAGGGAGCCCGAGCCAGATCATCTACTTATTTCAGGAGTCAGAATTAGGTTTGATGTTGATTGGCCTATTACACTAAGAAGAAGTTGAAGTTATGAGGATTCAGAAGTTTTTGTTTGCTACGAGTCCAAATTAATGTCTTGCTGGTTCGGGGTTCTTAAGAGTAAGAGTCTGTCCTTGGACCGTTGAACTCCACAACTCAGCTGACTGCTGTTTTACTTGTGTCTTAATTGTAATTCAAGTATCTTAGTAATAGTTGATTGAAAAAGCAGTGTTTTTGTCTGATGTTAATCGGAATCGAAGTGTTTTATTTGGAATTTTAGTCAAAATAGTGCATTAGCAAGATTTTCATCGGAATAGAAGTCTTTTTGTAAAATATTAATCGAAATAAACGTGTGTTAGTTAAATATTAATCAAAATTGTGAACGAACACATGACTGAATACATCACGAAACACTACTGACTGAATGTTTACAGCATTGCATTTTGGCTCTATGCTTTTGTGCTCTGCAGCGTTAAAGGTAAAGGTAAAGTCAACTTAGACCACACCCTCACCTGGGAAACCCACATGCACTGGTTTGTGCTGCGGGTATAGGCCCACTGGCCCCAGACGAGCAAGTNCACAACCATGGCTGACGCTTTTTCCTCCGACTGCACTCGCCCGATTTTCCTCCGCTTCCCGTGCCGCTCGACGCTTATATAAGGACCCCATAGCGCACCGTGGTCATTCGCCCTCTAGGTCCCACTCTGCTAACACCATCACGTTTTAGGTCTTCTTAAATAAATAAATTTTTGTTGTTAGGTATATATCCTTAGATGGTTTGATTATGTTTTTGAAAATATGATGATACTCCCGAAACGTCAAACTTTTATATTAGTTCATGTCCACTTCATTTCAATTTTATAATTTACCAAAGGATAGTCATTTTAATAACCAAATTGTATGATGAACTAAGCAAATGGCTAAATATTTATTTTACTAGTGCTGTTTATATTTGCAACACAGCCATACTTTTAGTTAATATTGATGTTTCAAAGTTTGACACATATCTTGATAAATAAATTTAAAAAACTGTATTTCCCTAATCAAAGGTAACATACTGTATATATATATACTGTTGCTATATAGCAATTTTTCTATATGCCAGATCACCTTGATTGTTTTCGAATAATTTCTTTGTAATCCCTTCATTGCAGGAGATAACTATGTATGAGCATTAATTATAGTGAGGACTAGAGGCTGGTACTACTCGTTGTTGCTGTCAATTGTTTTCTTTGCAGGAGCTATACCTACCTAGTCAAGACTGGAAGAAAACACTGTTAGTAGAATCCACTGGTTTATGGAACTGGAATGGGAGTCAGGAGAATTTGGATATTTCGTTAGGCAGGGAGCCCGAGCCAGATCATCTACTTATTTCAGGAGTCAGAATTAGGTTTGATGTTGATTAGCCTATTCCCCTAAGAAGAAGTTGAAGTTATAAGGATTCAGAAGTTTTTGTTTGCTACGAGTCCAAATTAATGTCTTGCTGGTCCGGGGTTCCTAGGAGTAAGAGTCTGTCCTTAGACCGTTGAACTCCACAACTCAGCTGACTGCTGTTTTACTTGGGTATTAATTGTAATTCAAGTACCTTAGTAATAGTTGATTGAAAGAGCAGTGTTTTTGTCTGATGTGAATCGGAATCGAAGTATTTTATTTGGAATTTTAGTCAAAGTAGTGCATTGCAAGATTTTCATCGGAATAGAAGTCTTTTTGTAAAATATTAATCGAAATAAAAGTGTGTTAGTTAAATATTAATCAAAATTCTGAACGAACACTTGACTGAATAGGTACATCACGAAGCACTACTGACTGAATGTTTACAGCATTGCATTTCGGCTCTATGCCTTTGTGCTCTGCAGCGTTGAGCATAAAAAGATTCAGAAGTAGTTTGCGCCCTATGTTCGTGCACTGATGATTTCATGCAGCAGTGTCGGACTGTGCTCAAGTTAATATTAACTAATTGAGCTATTTTCCTTTGTGGATTTAGGTAAATGGCGTTCTGGATTTGCGAAACTTCTTCACAAGCGCCCCACTCAACGGCACTGCGTCATCCAAAAAGAAGAAAAAGAAAAATAAAGGCCAAGACCACGAAGAGAACGAAAGCAGCAGCAACCTGAAGGAAACTGGTACACTTGCCGATGAAGTGCTCTCGCCTGTACCCAATGGCAACCTTCATAGTATAGTAAACAAAGGCTCTGCTGATACTAGAAGAACTGCGCTTGATGATGTAATTCCTGAAGAATCGAGTCAGTATTCTCCTGAGAGTGACGCTTGTCCATCAACTTCCAGAAATTCCCCTGCCGCCTCCCTTGAGTGCCAGTCGACAGAGCATGAACCGTCACCAGAATGTGCTGCAGATACTGCAGCTAATGGAATATCATCAAAAGAAACAGCCTCATCAGTGCCTCAGATAACTGGGCCTTTTTCCGATTCGCTCTCTGGAGGTCCATCTACCCAAACCACAGTTGCTCCTTCTAGTGTAGAGCCGGACAGACCGAGAGCTCGCGGTAAGTCCAAAGCACCTGCAAACCACCAGATTGTCTTCACTGGTCTAAAGGGACCCAGCAAGCTTGGCTTGAGTGGGCTGGCCCAGCACTACCTGAACCGCACGCTGGACAAGGATTGGAGGGTCAGGGCTTCTGACTGGGAGGCTGAATATCTTACTCAGCGACAGGTGAGTTATGCTGTGTCAGACTCGGGTGAGTTGCGTTGCATGTGCCAGACGCAGGTGAGTGAGTTGTGCTGCTTGTGTCAAAAACGGTGAATTGTGCTGCTTATGTCAGGAACGGTGAGTTGTGCTGCTTGTGTCAGAAACTATGAATTGTGCTGCGTGCGTCAGACACAGGTGAGTTGTGCTGCATCTGTCAAACAACTTAATAACATTCATCGTGTCTGTTTATCTTGAGGCTCCATTATAGCTAATCCAAACCCTCTGTACCGCCTGACAACTTACACTCTCCCCACAGATAATCTATGCTGCTGAGGATGCTCGCTCTGGCCTGCACGTCTTCTTGGTCATTGTAGAGCTCATTGTAGAGTCTTGTAACCTCCTTGATGACGATTCTTTGGGTCTCATCTCGCCAATTTGCAGGTGAGCATAGTTCTTATTCTATTTCTCTGCCTGCTGTTACTCGGCTGATTCATTTTTTTTTTTAATTCTGTAGCACAACCAGGAAATGCATCTTCCCTTCGTAATAATCCTTCAACCAGCGGGTCCCGTGGAAATTCCACTGTTAGTGAATATTATTTAGCGTTCCTCATCTAATATAAAGCACTTCATATAACTTGATGCTTTTCATCTTCTCTACCTCGCCGTATCTAAGCCAACGTTTATCAACTAATCTAATACTTTTGATCTAACCTAACAAACTTAACGCTCTTCATTCTCTCTAACCTAAAGCTCCTTATTCAACCTGCCGCACCTCGTTTTTACGGGTGTCAAGTAACCATACGTTCCTCATCCTCATCTCATCTAACGTTTCTCATTTAAAACCTATCGCAGCTTATCTAACTTAATGCTCTTCTCCTTACTGATGCATTCCATCTAACGAAGCCTAATGCTCAAAATGTATCCTGATCATTTATTTTACGCTTCTCATCCGACCTAAATCGCTTCATCTTACCGCACCTAGCGATTCTGATGTAGCCTAAGGCTCTTCCTGTAACCTAAGACTGTTCATCTCACCTAGCGTATCTTATCTAACCTAAACCTTACAATCTAGTTTACCGCACTAGTGCGCTCTCTAGTTCGTACCAACACGCAATCTTAACCTTATAATCTTCATCTACTGTGCCTTACCTTTGATTATGCAAATAACATTTTTTTACTTAAGTTTTCAAGATCAATGTCTAACTATATTAACTAAATCTATGGCTATGTTGCCAATATAAACAGCACTTGTAAAATAAATATTTAGCCATTGGTTAAGTTTATCATACAATTTGCTTACTTACGAGTTTTTTTTTCTGCTACCTCAGATTATGCAACAAGCTAATAAAAACGTCATCAAGAGGAAATAAATACAAGTGAACAGGAATATTGTTATTAAACATCCAAAACCAAGAATTATAACCAAAACAATTCAATAAACACTGAAATAAGTGTTCAGTTGTGGCAAACATAAGTTAATTTTGAACATGGCAATCTTTCTTTTTTCATGGTTTTTTAAGACGATTATCAACAGACTTTGTCAGGTTTGATATTTCAGATGGTGGAATAGAATCTGCTGTTGTTTTTACTGCATTCTACAGGCTTACTTACTCGAAAACTGCCGACCACCTTCATAGACCTTCCTTTTTGATCATTGCCCAGAGGTTCTCAATGGGATTTAAATCGGAGCTATTCGCTTGCCAGGTCATGATCCTTTTTTGATTTGATTCCTTCATCCGCAAGCCAGTTAGCAATGTACCGTGCTCGGTGTGAGGGAGCGTTATCGTGCTGAAATACTAAATTTGGATCTGCGTGCGATAGGCTGCTCATCAAGCCATGGAATCAAGTTGGCTTCAAGAAACTAGTAGTACCTTTCTGCATTCAGTTGAACTCCTTCTGCCACTTCAAATAGACCGATAAGGGTGTCTCCTACTATCCCGGCCCGAAACATTATACCTCCACCACCTTATTGACGCTTAAGCAGTATCTGTTGAGGTCGGTCATGGAGGACCCATCCAGACGTCCATCCATCTGGACCATCAAGAGTTGCTCTGCATTCGTCAGTAAATATGACATTGGAGAAATCAGTTTTGATGTTCTCCTCAGCTCATTTGACCCTATTTTCTTCATGAGTTTTTGTTAGAAGTGGTCGTTTAATTGCCTTTTTCACTCTCCCTAGCTTCTGCAGAACGTCACAGCTTGTCTTTCTGCTTAGTGTTGGGACTCCAGCGTCTTCAAATATCGCCTTACCACATGTGTGTGTAGAAAGTTGTTTTTTAGCCATAGAAACCTTCGAATGTCGTATATCCCGAGCAGTCAATTTCCTCGTATGGGCTCTATCCGGAGTTTTCCTGTTGACCTTACCTTCAATTGCATAAGCCTTAATTGTTCGGTGATCACGCTGTAATTCCTTGGAAACATCGAGGTCGTCTTATCAAAAGCCAATGACGCGGTCTAATTGTTTTCATAGTTACATCATACCTGTGGAGTAACTTACTATTAACATTTTAAATGTTTGAAACTTATCATGAAAAATAGGTAAAAAAAATTGTATTTGCATTATCAAAGGTAACATACTGTAAAAGCACATGACTGTGAAATAGTAAACTCTTTAACTTAGACTTACACAAGAGTGGGCCACAAACAAAAAACGGAAACGAGGATCGGACCAAGAGCCTCGACCAGGAACATATCTCACCAACATCTGGTCACGCGGCATAACATTCTCTCATATCTGGTTCAGAGAACAAAGGGTAAGTAAATCCAACAGGCGGTAGAGACTGCCACTCATCCAGATTAAGCTCTCTACCTTTGAGACATACGGGCAACGCCTGAAGTGTTGCGCCGCATCTCATAACGGTCTGATGAAGCAAGAGACGGCCTTTGCTACCTGATACTGTGGTCCAGAAGACCACGGGAAGTGCCTTAGGTACCAATAGGCTCCTACGAGAGCTGCTTCGGTCATAGAAGACCTAACTCGCAGCAGGTAGACCGTAGCGAGCTCAGGTATCAGACTGATATGCTTACAAGCTCTTCCAACCTTGGTAATCGCCTTGCACCCTCCATGCAGGAGCCCCAAAAAAATCCTCCCTGCTCCGCTAGTCCTCCGTTGCTGGGATTTCAGTGCTACTGACAGAGGTACTCTGCCGGAGCAAGCCACTGCAAATAGTCTGAATGTTCCATTGAACACTTTTGCAGTGGTGAGCGAAGGCAGAGTACCTCTAAAGGCTCTTCGCGTCCAAAACCCCTTCTTTTTTGGTGACCTATGGTGTGACTGTGTATAGAGGATCGCTCGTCTCATAACTTGAAGTGAAGCTGGAGGGTCCAGGCAGGCGCTATATATAAGGCTCCAAGGACGAACAAGGAAAGGTGCAAGGAGGCATGACTGTATAAAAAATCTGACCCCTAATGGAGAACTCAGCTCAGATTATTGGCTAAATACGAATGAAATACCTCACATAGTGAAAATTAACGAAATTATGAAAATTTTGAAAGAGTACCTGTCTGTCATAAAATGAGCGTGACGACTCGGCTATGCGAGTCTTGGTGCTACCGACAGAGGTACTCTCCCTTCGCTCACCACTGCAAACTATTATTTTGTGGCTAGTGGACCCGTGCGTGAAAAATTCACGCAATAATGGATATTAACAGTATACGGTATTTGCTTAATATAGGGCGGTGCGGAATCTTCTTTTCTTTGACTTGCTACTGTCCTTACTAACATGCATATAGAGGATAACGCTACGACGGCCAACTCAAATTATCGTAAGAGGTGCGTCACTTCGTCTTCAGCTAGCCAAAAAAGCTGAAGAAACTCGTGAACGCGCAAAACTTTTTGCGCAAAAAGTATCTTCCTATGCACTCGTGAGAATGGTCCATTAGTAAAAAAAAAACTTTGAGCTCCGTTCATCCAAACGAGGTTTTCATGGGTACGAGCTAAATACCATGACAAAAATACATCTGACGAGCAGAAAATATAATAGATGCTACCCAATGCCATCAAAAGTAATATTAAGTCCAGTTATATGATAAAATATCATGAAAATAATAAACCCGTTACGGCTCCGAAAGCGAACTGAACGCCCTATTCGCTGCTGGATGTCTCTGGTGGCGGTTTGTTGTTAAAAATTTGCGCGTATCGAACGCAAATGTGCTGCATGCTCCATTACAGAATTTTGCGCAAAAGGGGGAGTGTGCAGGTTTTTAGACGTCGATTTCGCGCGCAAAACTCCGATAGTCGTTCTTTTGGATAGCTTGTGACATCGGCATTAGATGACATGCAAGAAAAATAATTATATTAGTAAGCGCTGAAACATCACTGAATTAAATTCCCGTTGCATATCCAGAATACACATTGAGATAGTTTCAACATTACAAAATTTTCGCTTCCAAGAAGTTGGAATAAATAATTACTTCGTCTACTGCACCGAAAAAAATTGGTTTCTCTATGCTTCGCTGATTTTCTACTGAGTACATAGTAAACCAAAAAATATTTAATTTCGATGTAGAGAAAAAGTAATGAATATTAGACTCCACAGGAACGGCAAGAAAAGCTGGAAGAACAGGAACTGCAGTGATTGTTACTAAAGAGTCTATATTTCTCTTAATAAATACGGAGCACTGTATCCAAGATACTCGAGGGTGGCATGTAACTCGGACTCGGAAAAAACTTGTTCTGATGTAAGGAGAACCCAAAATGGAGAAAACAATTTACTGCCTAGAAATCGTAGTTTTTACGCACTTGCTTACCGCTGAAGAATATCTTACCCTTCGCCTCGCTAATTATGCAGTCAATATAAGACTATCAGTGTAAACTAAGAGCAGCTGAAGTTTGGATGAAGAAAACCTCAGAAGAGAGTAGCACCACATCACGATGGAAAAGATTGTTTAGAGAAGCTGTACGCATCTGCATCGAGTGGACTTCAAAATTGTCAAAGAAAGAACAGAATTAAATATACTGTTGGAGTGCCATCATCTGCAATTTGGAATATTTTCTACCTTTTTTCTTTGAAATTTGGCACGCTAACCACAGTCTTCAAGCAGATGAATACACTGATGAAACCAGGAAGGCCAGAGCTAATTTTGCCTAGCTATTTCGTTAAGAGCCTGACACGAAACCTATAAAGAATAAAAAGAAACACAAAGGTAGCGATTAAAAGCATCTATTTAGAGCATTCAGACCAGACTGGTTTCGAGTATACTTTCATTATCAATGAATGCGTCTGAATATAAAGAAAAATATTGCCGTAAAATATTTGTCTATCGTTCAGAAAATTCTTAGTTGTCAACAGTACAAAAGAAAGGAAAGCGCTATACGGACGTAAGATTAAACCAAACCTAACTAACAAGGAATCTCTACAGTAGAAATATGGTATAAAATGAAGAAGAAGCGGGAGGAAGCAGAAATCATTGCGTGTACAAAGGCATGGCCGTTTGGTCAGAGTTAAGAATTGGTCCGTTTTTCAAAATATGCAAG
>LQNS02276867.1:4636884-4649292 GCA_001587735.2 Parhyale hawaiensis
GAACACTGCGTACAGGTAACACACACGTCATCTTACTTCGACGCGACGCAATATACTGAAGTTATACAGAAAACCGAGAATCGCATAGCGGGGTAACTCGGTTACCTGGGAATCGCAACAAACGTGTTTATTAAGGAATGTATTTGACATACTTCTACAAAATATCAGGGCAAACATAACTATATTTAATACATTAGAGCAATCTAACAATAACAAAAATTGAACAGTGCAAAATAAGAGAACGATCGTCTCCAAATACAATTTTACAAACAAATAAAATGGAACAGTGGTCAATTTTAGGCTTAGAACAATCAGAATGGAGTACTAAAACCTTTATTTTCAATAACTTTAGCACAGGGACAATTAAACGACATCACAAGTCTGTTGCAAGACTCTAAAGGTATTTTTTCCATTCCTCTTTAATTTTAGTCCACAGATCCTTTTCTGTTGATGGTTGTCGTTCTATTACATTGTCACCTATAATTTTCCATAAATTTTCAATAGGATTTAGGTCCGGGCTTTGGGCAGACCACTTCATGACTTCGATAGTCTCTTCCCCAAAATATTCCTTCACTTTCTTTGCAGTATGGCACGGACATTGTCCTGCATAAAAATTGCTGGCTGGTTTGGTGATGATCGTAGAGATGAGATAACATATTGCTGTACAAGATTGAGATACACATTAGCATTGACAGTTTCTTAAATAGCCACCAACGGTCCAACTCCTTCAGATGAAAACATGCCCCACACCATTACACTACCTCCCCCATACTTTACAGATGTCTTGACACATTTCGGGTTCAGCCTGTCACCTGTTGCACGTCTAACATAGCGTCTGCCATCAGATCCAACCAAATTAAATTCACTTTCGTCCCTGAAATGTGCTCTTTCCCAATCTTCATCTCTCCAAATGATGTGCCTTTCCGAATATTGAAGTCTTGCTTTCATCATAGAGCTTCAAAGCACGAGAAAGAACGCTCTTGGATCGGTTTACCTCTCTTGATATGACCGAAAGAGTCATTCCTGAGGACATGAGCTCAACTATTTCTTCCCGCAGCTCAGGAGTAACTTTCATGTGAGGTGCCATGTTTCTAGAATGGTGTAATCGTAAGAGTGGCAGTTTTAGAAGTCATGTAGCTACACGAAATCGAATGTTGCCAGATGACCGGGGTAAATGTGAGACAATGTTTTAGAGACGATCGTTCTTTTATTTTGCACTGTTCAATTTTTGTTATTGTTTGGTAGATTGCTCTAATGTATTAAATAGTTATTTTGTCCTGATATTTTGTAAAAATATGTTAAATACATTTCTTAAGGCCCCATCAAAAGATTCATTAACCTACTCTACATGGTTAACAATCATTTTCAAATAATGAAAATCGTTCTCTATTTTGCCTGCTAGTGTAAGTGCCTGGAAGCTCTGGGCTCACGTCCGAAGGGAGAATTAAGTATCCACTGTTCTATCAAGATCCAAATGGGCTTTTAGGCCTTGAGTCATTTCAGAAGCAACCTAACTCCCCTTCTGGATTCAGGCTACGTGTAGACTGTTTACGGTTCAACTGTTCTATTGCGAAGTGTCAACAGGGCATTCGATTCTGATGTCAAGAGTCAACAGACCTCCATTCAGTGGTAAATATTAAAAGGCCTTCTTTCTGCTGCGACTATTCTTCTAATACTGAGATTGAGTCGACAGGACTCATTGAGAAATTTTTATTCTAAATTCTTCAAGATTGAAGAAAATCTTTCTTAGTTCAAAAAAGGGGTTCTAGTTAGCTTGGGTTAAAGTCCCACAGATGAGGCCCAACTTGGGATTAACCCCTTCCGCACGACCGCGCGGTTTCGCCATACATACGATGCGCTATCCGACATTAAATGTTCTAATACTTATGCTCTATCAGCGAGTATAGGCCGTGTGCTCCGGCATAGAGAATATGCAGGGAAGAATTAAATATACCGTGACGATAGGGGGTATCGTCATCGGAGAGCGGCGGTGCGGTCGTCATGACAACAGTATCGTCACCGTAGTGAAGGGGTTAAAGTAATAGGCGTTGATGTCTTACAGGCTTAGTTTAATCGTCTACCCTGGAGAAGAATCCTGGGCTCTCCTAGGTACAGGTGATGGGACTCGAGAATCTTAAGAGTCCGGTACTGTAGGGAGTTGGAGTATGGCTTAGTTTGTTTTTAACGGTTTTCCCTGGAGGATGGAAAAACTCGCACTCTTGACGCTTGGTCCAAATAATGAAAGTCCTGCTCAGGTAACACGTAAGCTCTGGAAAAATCGCATTAGGTCTGGTTACTCTTCCCCAGTTTTCTACTGTTAAGTGTGAGAACTAAGCAAAGATCTTAGGGGTAGCGCCCATAAAACTATACTGTCTCTGTCTCTAGGGTTTCTCTCCGAGCATCCTTGTAATCAAAATTTTTGCGCTATGTTCCTCCATTAGTATAACTTGGCGTGACCCTTTTGCCATATTTATGGGATCATTAACTTATAGTCGCTCCTAGTTTATCTTATAGTGTTAGGGTGCAATCTCTGCGACGATACTTTTGTCCGAGTCATTTTGTTTGTGGTAAATTAGGAGGCTAAGACTTCTCTTTTAATGTCTTAAGACTTTTTTGTGAACACTAATACGGACCTGCGAGTTTTTGCAATCACTCCGATTTATTGAGGGTATCCGTTCCTCTCTCGTCCAGCCGAAATGCGACTAGATCCTCGTAAGGGTCTCGTCGGTAAGAGAGATCATTTAATTTATGAGTCAGCCGTACGGCCTGCCTGTCCCTAAGCTTCGCCTTTATTCTTGGCGAACGTAAGAAAGCGATACATCAACGAAAATTCAGAAAATCCATTTCGCTATCCGGCGAAAATTACAAATGGGTAAGGTACCTCTAGTATTACAGGTATTACAGCCGCTTTTGCAGCCTTCAATTCGGGTTTTGAGAGAGACCCATAGTTTGCGGCATATAAGAGATTGTTCTAGAATGGACTTTTTAAAAGAGAGTGGATTAGTTTTTAACTTGCAAAAACTGGCGGCGGCCTTATTTTAACGAACCGCATTATTTGAATGAAAGGAAAATCCCCTTTTGTTAGCTAGAAAGCGGAGTTGTCCCCGAGGGGAGAGTTCGCGATCCACTCCTTGGATCTATTTATTCTAGCAGTGTTACGATAGTCTGCAGGTGACGGATTCTTAGTATCGTTACAATAAGCTAGCTCTTGGATCCACTAGCCCGCGTATAAGTCTTGCGCTTCGGATTTTGTACCTATGTTTTACGTCAGTTCGTGAGTTGTTAGATGAACAATTCCGCCTCGCCTATTTATTTACGCTGCTTAGCGTGTAATTTATCGGAGATAAATCTGAAGTTGTAGGCTTTTCGAGGTCGTGGCTCTCTCTTGAGAGTAGTCATGTTTAGAAAGTAGACGGTATCCTTGAAGGGCCTAAATCGTTTCCTGGTGTAATTACCGGAATTAGTCTACTCAATTTTAGGGAGCTAATTGTGAAGTCAAGAACCTCCACCTCACTGTCCTTGTTGAGAACTTTACTGCCTTTCGACTATCCTGAGTTCTCCCTGGTTTCTGAGAATGTTGATAGTTCTTAATTCTCGTAATCGCAGAATACTCCCTATTAGAGTAGGGTTATTGTGAGAAGCTAGGCCCTTCCTGTCTCTACCGTGCATTCTCGCTATAATGACCGGACGTCTACGTAGCTGTCGGTCACTGTGCTTAGGCTTAGATATGATTCATGTCGTCAGTGGCAATCTGACTGAAGATGTGGTTGATTCTAGGATTCTCTCCGTGAATTCCCGGCCTAGGTTCATCTGGCTCGATCGTGGTTTCTCAGGGGCTCTGACCTTGTGGCCTAGGAGTAAGAAACGATGCCATATTAGAGTCTAGGATTGTGCTTGCCTCCTTACTCTCTATCTAAATCAGCCAGCATCCAAGGCCTGTGAGGGAAACACCCTGTTAGCGATCTATCCTTTGTCTACGTCGGTAACAAACCGCGGTGTCTTAGATATCCATTGCATCCATTGGCATAGTGGGACTAAAAAAAATGACATCTTTATGACTCTTGTCATATAGTCTCTTATATTTAGAGCACTTTGAGATGTCATGGATTGACTTAATCATATTACAGGCCTTACTTGTCTCTATTACCGAGATTATAACGGGAGTATCCGCCTGCTTGGGAACTAGGGATCAGAAAATGGCGTACTATTCTTATCCTCTTTATAGCTCCCTTATCAGTACGTAGAACGAGTTATGTCATCGCTCTAGAAGTCATTCTCGGATTCTGAACCAGCCGTTTCCCGCAGTTCTTTCCTTATTTGAGGTCAGAGCTAAGGGTGGTGAGTTTATCGCTGATCTAGCCCAGACTGGGTTTTAGAAGGTAGCTTAACTCGCGTAGTTATTCACCTCTCCTAGAGGCCGGAAAAAACAGATCGATAGCATATCCGCTGCTCTTCAAGATGGTGCTTTGATCATGGCGGACTCCTACAGTGAGGAGTCCGACATTGATCCCTTAGGTAAAGCCTTTCTGTTGGCGGATCATCTTCCAACTGCACCCCTACAAGGATCACTTAGAACGTTGAACTTCTATCATCCGGAGAGCGACCCAGTTCAGTACGGTATTCCCCAGTGTAGGGGGAACTGACCTGATGTTCAATTTCACCTAGACCCATTATCCATCGTATATATACGGAATTAAAAAAGATTTTCCCCAAGGACACTTCGAACGGGAGAACTCTCCAAGACCGAGAGAGTGACCCCGTTCGCCTCTGTAATTTGCTTTGTTAGCGGACAGTCTACCTATAGCTCCCTTATCGGGACATCCTTGTATTAATACCTTGGTGTACCTGTTAGCTAGAGGAATAGTGTTTCCTCTCATCCTTGAACCAGAAACTCTCAAAACCGGATGTCAAAATATACACTCTTTTCTCTACCCACCCAGAACTTTAGTACACGTACTCTCATTCACCCTCCAGAATATGATGAGCACACATTTCCACGTGTAGCTAGGTCTTTGGTGGACATTATTTTTTTATTGTTTTGTTTGTTAATAATAGTTTCAAGTTTAAAATGAATGGGCATTCAGTTTAGGTGATGTATTGACAGTTACTTTCACTCTGATAGCCCGCGCTCATTCTCTCAGCTTGATTATAGTTTTAATACAAACTACCAACCATAAAACCAGTCAAAACAGGCCAAAGAGCACTGTGGCACAAAAACCCAGCCCAATGGGTCTTTAATGGGAGCCTAAATCCCACGGAACGTCCCCCGGGGTTCAAAGAACCCCTTGGGGACGTTTTGTCCCACCCCGAGTCGAAAATTTCAAAAAGTGGCCATTTTGACCCCTAAGGAGGCGTTTTTCTGGGGTGACTTCCCCACACTTTTCTTTAGCTTATGAAATTTGGGTTCGCCTTCTTTGATCAAAATTTCCATTTTCTTCGTCGTTTTCGAGCTATAGCGGGCGCAATTTTAAAAATCACTTATCCGTTTTTAAACCGGGGTGGGGCGGAGCCTATGGGAGCGAGGGGGCTGGGACTGAAACAAATGATGCCCACACTATTCGAGAGGAGGCCTGCAAAATCTGGGTCGGATCGGCCAGTAACTTAGGCGTCCAGAGCCGTCCAAGTGAAAGTATCGACCACCCACCTTCGAGTCCGTTTTCTACGCACTAAAAACGACATAGAAAACAAAGTAATGAACGGATCCGGCTCTAAAAAAAAGTTGTGGGGGTTTTCTGGGGTGCCCTTTCAGTGTGCCAAATTTGGCAGCTCTGCGTTGCGCCGTTAGTTCCACAGCGGCCAACACCCCTTTTTTATACCTACTGCTCAAAGAATTTTAAGACAGCAGCGCGACTAGGAACCGTAGGGGAGCAAAATGATTGTCCTCGTGTCGCGATTGAACGAGGCGAACTTTTGCCGATGGGAGTATCTTCCTCTCCCCTTCGGTCTAAACGTTTGCTAAAGGAGCAGTCTATCCGCCGATCTCGGGAAGCGTCAAATTTGTGTCGACTTCCTACCATTGGGAGAAACGATATCTCTTTTCTCCGACGCTAGAGGACAGTATATCATCTGATCCCCCGCCGAATTATTGCAAGTGACGAATTTATTATAGGAAGTATAATAACTCGCTCACGTTGGGAGACGCTAGTTAGAGACTAGTATGGTCACTAGTCTTCCAGCTGAAACAGTTAAAATTGTAGAACTTTTACTTTAGGAATAACCACTTAGCTCTTGCTTGGTATCACCGAACGCTAAAGGACAGGATAACAACTGACCCCTCAGAGCGGTCTTCTTCAAGTGTGGCAAATATTACTGCCTGAGTATCGGCATATCTTCTTCCAAAGTTAATGGAGGGTAGAGGACCTTGCCTTCATATATCATCCCGTTGTTACAAGATCTTGACGAATTTCCCGACAGTCTACCCTAGAACCTAGGGGGCAGAGAAAACCAGAGAAAACGGACAATAGCCGCCCAATAGTTCAACCTCTGTTATTTCTGTACTGTGGTTGACTCCCACAGTCGGAAGCACAACTGCGTTCACAGTGGTATTCCCCTCTGCTAGAGGACAGGGGTAAAAGTGTCTTCCGGCGGGGGCTCAACGATATTATCGTAGCTTTTGTCGACATTTCCTGAAACTAAAGGAAAAAGATGTTCAATAACATATCTCTTGAATCTTCAGCCGGTACCCTACGAACCGTGTCTGGATCTTATGTCAGGAGTGCGACAACGTTCACATCGTTAACCGCCTCTGCAAGAGGCCCTCGCATGACTGATCCTCCAGCTGGTACTCGTTGATAGTGGCGTCGCTTTTGTTGGAATTCCCTGACACTAGAGGACAGAGATAACGGTCAACAGCATGCCCACTGAGCCTCCAGCCGTTACTCTAGAATCGTGGCTGGATTTAGCAGTCGCGCTGATAGCCTAAGTCCTACAGTCTGGAGGACGACAAAGCAAACCTCGCTGTTCCCCTCTGGAATTCGACGAAAGTGGAGTAACTCGACGCCGGTATTTCCTGACACTAGATAACTGAGGGAATGTTTAATCATGTTCACCGAAACCCCAGTAGGTCCTCTTCGAACCAGACTGACTCCTACCGTACGGGAGGGTAAAAAAGCTCATGTCGATTTTTCCTTCTGGAATTGATCGATAGCGGTGCCTCACGTCGTATTCGCCGGTACGAGAGGACCGAGACGATGTTTAATAGGATCTCAGCTTAACACCCCCAGCCGGTCCTCCTCGAACGAGTCCAATAAATAGGTTTGGTATTTAAGGAACCAGGAGATAATTACCTCCGGAATTCCGCGACCTCCACCTCTGGAGTTACGATTCTAAAACTCGGCTTAGCTTATTTCTCTTTTAGGAGATATGCGTGTCGAAATTCAAACGCTCACATCGGTATACCCATCTGGTACTCGTGTAAAGAGGCGTAGCACACGTCGGTATGCTCTGATACAGGAGGACAGAGATTGCTCGAAGGCAAAAAGCCTGAACCTCCAACCGGTATTCTTCGAACCGTGGTTGACTCCTACAGTCGGGAGTGCGACAACGATCACATCGGTATTCTCATTCGGTACTCATCGATAGTGGCGTAGACTACTAGTTCATGTCGGTCTTCGAACGAGCTTCGCATATCCAGATGAAAGTTAAGAAACCAGATCATTGCTGCAGGAGTTCAAGAACTTCTGGGCCTAGGGCCGCGGCTCACCGGACTACAAAACTCTCATCCTTATTGAAGGCTATACAAGTATATGCGTGCCGACACAAGAACCTGAAGTTGACTAGTTCAGCTTCCAGACTTAAAAACTCCGCTAGCTCCCCTCCAAGTGCCGCAACAAGATAAAACTGATTACCACTGCATATGTATGGTCTTTAATTATCATAGTAAGAAAATTAGAAATCACCATTTTCTGATCCAATAAAGTCTTTGAGAATGAGAAACTGTAGTAAACTTAGAAATTGATCATAAAGAAACTTTTAAACTTCAAAAAACTCAATTTATAATCTTATAATTGTTAACCGACCATCCAGATGAAAGTTAAAAGTCCAGATCATTGCTGCAGGAGTTCAAGAACTTCTGGGCCTACGGCCGCGGCTCACCAGACCACAAAACTTTCATCCTTATTGAAGGCTATAGCTACAAGCTTAAGAAAAATTAGGAAAAGTAATTTTAATGAACAGGGATGGCTAAATTTCATTAACTTGAGCTAATATCGAATTTAAAAATTTTCTAAAATTGAAAATCCATGACTAGTAAAAGCCTTTGGGAGAGGTAAGTGAACTCAGAAATAGCCTAAGTCCATTTCGGAATAAAGGCTAAGAGTCAACCGAGTTGTATCAATTTGAGACTGAGTCATTGAGATGAGACTCCAAATTACTCAAAATAACTATGGTACGATGACACAAAAAATTTTTTCATGTCCCAAAGGCCATCGAAGCATCGAGTTCGAGTCCCCCAAGTGGGGTCTGCTAAAAAATTTGTAAATTATTCAGGCTCTAAAACTAGAAAAATGCCCATAAAATACTAAGAGATCTCTCATTTAAGTAACTGAGACTAAGTTATTGATCGCACCACGAGTCGTTCTGGAATGAGGGTCAGGGTGTTTGGTGCCTACCTATATACCTGTGGGTCAAAGAGGGAGGGTAGAGGGGGGCAGGGCTTATACCTACACAAGAGCTTGACCCACAAATTTGCCCAAGTCAAAAAAAAAAATCTGATAGTAATAATAATACCTGGATCTGGACTAATACCTGGACAAGGAACAAATTCAGAATTAGCAGATTTTAGTAGTTCTATACTAACATCCACAAGCAAGGTGTTAGTCTGATCTTCTAACAGTGCTACAGTCTACACTGAGATACTAAGACAAAGTACTGAAGAACTACTATAGTCAATTTTTTTTTTTAACTTAGCCTTTCTGGGCGGAGTGTCAGATATGTCAGGTGACACTTATTGTGACACATATCGATAATTAGAAGTTCTAAAAGTTATATTTCGCTTTCTTTGCAGATACTACATGTTTCTATTTGAATATAGAATTATTTTAAATTAGTCTGGGTAATTAGATTAATAACAGAGAACCATTGAGAATATTTATTATTTAAATAGCATTACGTTTGGCACAGTCTGTTTGTATTATTGCCACGCCTTCACTCACTATGTAAACCGTAATAAACAACGTAGTAATTACCAGATCATCGAGTACGTCACTTACAAAGATGGCTGACTGTTCACCGGTTCATTCCAGCTTTTCCAATTCGAAGTTTTTGCACAGCAAGGAGAAGGAAATAATTTACTATGTCCATAAATATTTTTGTGATGAAAAAATCGCTGTGATTTCGTAATACCTCCTGATAAGGCTGTTGCTCGTACTGCGAAAGCAACAAACGTATCTGAATGAACTGTTGAACGGATTAGTTCAAAAAGAGGGGAATCGTCGTCAGAACGCCCTGAGTTCAGTTCACCCCTTATGAGAAAGCGTCTTGCCACTGTGACAATATATGATTTTGACAAAAGTGTCATTAGGATAACTGTTCTGTCATTTTATAATAGGAATGAAATCCCTACTTTGATGAAAATTAAAGAGGAAATGAGGGAAAAACTATCATTCAATGGCAGTATTTCTTCATGAAGGAAAATTATGCTTAACATAAGATTTGAATTTGCTAAAGTTTAATGCAGAAAATTTTTAACGGAGAGGAGTGACGTCTCAGCAGCCCGTACTTCATTATAAAGGAAGTCAAGCAGTCGTCCAAGAACGTTGTATATTTAGATGAAACTTGGATTAATCAAAATTACACTGTTTCAAAATGCTGGCAGCACACGACATCGTCAGGAGGAAGCGGAGTAAAACAACCGTCAGGAAAAGGAAGTCGGCTAATTATCCTGCATGCTGGCACGAAGGATGGTTTTGTGGAGAATGCAGAGCTCATTTTTCAGGCAAAAAACGATGGAGATTACCATCATCAAATGAATGCTGCATGCTTTGAAGAGTGGTTTCGTACGCAACTTATTCCAAATATTGCACCGCATTCCGTAATAATTATGGATAACGCATCCTATCATTCGGTGAAGATTGAAAGAAGGCCGACAACATCATGGAGGAAAACAGCAATACAAGACTGGCTCATGAAGAAAGGAGTGGAACCTCAAGAACATTCAACCCGGGCACAATTGCTGGAAGTTGCCAAAAAAGTTGAGGTCTATACCAGGTTTGCGGAGTCGGAGAATTTGAGGGGGAGTCGGAATCTTACTTGCTTCAGGAGTCGGAGTCGGAATTTTCAGTCTGACTCCGGGATCCCATTTATAAACAAACCTCATTCAATTCTAAAATTTCAGTAAAAAAAAAATGTAAATCATAGTATATGTGGACATTTTTTTGCACATTCCTCTTTTACAGCTATAGCTACCTAGTTCAATACGTGTAAGGATTGTTAAAAATACACTTGTATTCATAATGTTTAAAAATTTGACACAACGTTCAGGCCACTTCTAAAAACATAAAGATTAAGGCAACGTTTCGATGTAACGTACATCATCCTCAGGCATATAAAATCTGAAATATACAAGGAGCGAATCAAAATAAACTATTCAACAAAGATAATGTGACTAGAAAAACGTATTTAAGCGTATTCAATACAATACGCTTAAATACGTTTTTCTAGTCACACTATCTTTGTTGAATAGTTTATTTTGATTCTCTCCTTGTATATTTCAGATTTTATATGCCTGAGGATGATGTACGTTACATCGAAACGTTGCTTTAATCTTTAAGTCTTTAGAAATGGCCTGAACGTTGTGTCAAATTTTTAAACATTATGAATACAAGTGTATTTTTAACGACCCTTACACGTATTGAACTTGGAAAATTTAGAGCGGTTGAGAAATTAGTGAAGCTATAGCTATCATGTATTTTCCTATTCCATATGATGAGGCCATTGAGAAAATGTTGGGTAGAACTTTCACACCTTGTACATTATGTGAGGGGGGCAAAATGATCAATTTTAAACAATTGTTCTGAAATTTGCATGTATGTGTATTTTTGAAAAAGAAACACATTTTGCTTCTACAAATTTTCTGGTTTAGGCCTTCCTTTTTCAGATAATAGGAAATTATAAATATAACTGTAGATATGCATTTTTCTAAGTTTCAAAGGAATAGAACTCAATGAGTTTTCATGATAGAAAAAAGCAATGACAGTTTTGGAATCCTTGAAACAGTTTGGACAGACATTAAATTGTGGACATCAGGATATTAAAAAAATTACATCAACATTAATGCGTCTAATTCCTAAGATAAAGAGCAAGGCGAAAATCGCTAATCGTAAAGTCATTTTATTTAGATACTTGAACTCATCATTTGATAAAATTGAACGTTTCGGACAAACAGTCCATCTTCAGCATATTCTGTAAGACAAACGAAAAATTTACCCTAAAACGAATCAAATATCAAATCTATAACAATTAATCCTAGAAAACGATGCAATTCTAAGAGCATTTGAAACTATAGGGCGAACATAGAAAAAATACAGAGCCATGGGCAAATACAGGAAACGGAAAACGAATAAAATAAAAAAAGTGGGGGGTGGAAAGGAAAACATGATGTGGGAACTAATAGTTGGCAATGAGAAGGAGGAATGCACTTTGGGTATCATTTAGAGCAGGTTTGAATTTGAAAAAATACAGAGACTCGAGGATGCTTAGATCTGATCTATAAGAGGTATTTGCCAATATTTTAAATCGATTGTTACAGAGACGTTACAATTTTCTGCATGTGACCTAACTGGGGAGAGCGGAGGGGAACAGAGTGGAAGACCGGTCCTACAACTGCGTCCAGCGTGCTCAGAAACTCTGGTCATGAGGGTACGACAGGTAGAACCTATATACTGCAATTCACAACGTGAACAACTAAATTGATACACCAGAGAAGAGCACATAGCAGGAGGGAGTCTATCCTTGAAACGAAAAAAAGAGCTAATTTTAAAATTGTTTACCAGAATTGTATGAACTTTGAGTTTTGGAAAAAATTTACCGATAAGGGATTGAATGTCTTCATTCAAGTTAATGGACTGGTGACCAAAGTACGGTAGTTTGACATAAAACTTTTGTAAATTGCAAGACTGAACAGCTGGAGAGGGATCATAAATCTTTGATAAAAATTTATTAATTTGTTTATCAACAACGAAAGATGGAATGCCATTCTTAGTAAAGAACCGTCGCAAATCATTGAATTCTTGGTGCAAGTACTGAAAATTAGTGCATATTTGATACGCTCTATTAAAAAGGGTCCGAATACCGCTGAGTTTGAAATTGCTTGCACAGAAACTAAAATAACTAGTGCCTAACCCTGAAAACGAAGGTTTTCGATAAACAGAGCACTGAAACTTGCTGCCAACTCTTTGAACACAAGCATCT
>LQNS02276867.1:4679637-4695912 GCA_001587735.2 Parhyale hawaiensis
GTAGACGGACTGCATAAGGAAAGACAGGAGTAAGCGACGGACGTCAGCTCAGACGGGTTGGATTAAGTTAGAGGCACTACCTCAGGCTAAACTATGGTAAGTGAAAACATTTACCAACCTTAGAATATATGTATTAGGCACTGCTTGTTTATATATTTTGGCACTGATTCCATTGTTATCATAGTGATCATAGCACATTTATCTCATCTGACCACATGGGATTGATTATTTTGTTCCTGATTGGTTCCTTTCCTCCCCGTGTATGTAGTTTTTTTGTTTTGCCACTCGCTTTTGAGGTACATTCATTACCTCCGCCAAAGAGGTCATGTTTTCGTCAAGTTTGTCTGTCTGTCACCAAGATAACTCAGAAAGTTATGGACGGATTATGACGAAATTTACAGGGATTGTTTGGTATGTTAGGAGGAACAGATGATTAACTTTCGGTGAAGATCCGTCCATCCGTTTGTTTGTCTACCTCATTTTTCTCAATGCCATAACTCAAAAAGTTAGGGATCGATTTCTATGAAATTTACATGAGTTGTTAGGTATATCACGAAGAATAGGTGACAAAATTTTTCTGATGATCTGTTTGTTCGTTCGTATTTTTGTTGCTGTCTTTGATTTGATTCTGTTAGCGCGGTAACTCAAAACTTTTGAATCTATCTTTATGAAATTTACAGGAGTTGTTAGTAATGTTAAATGTTAAATGATATAAATAATTAAATTTTGTTGCCGATCGGTTGGTTCGTTTGAATGTTTGACTTACGTTTGTTGTAATGTTTGTTAGTAGCATAACTCAAACAGTTTTGAAAGGATCTTCAAAAAAATTGCAGAAGCTGTTAATACTATTAAAAGGAACAAATGAATAGATTTTATGGTTGATACCAAGGAAATCATCGTTTCAGAGCCAATTTGAATTCTTCGTTACCGTTGCCTTACTTGGTATGCGCTCTCAGAGTGCTCTAGTTTGGTAATGTTCTCCAATCATCACCTCACATTTCATCACTGGATTTCTCAAATTCGCGTTTTCTCTTCTGTCTTCATGAGTTTTTTTTTTCACACATTCACCTATGCGACCTGCTGAATTTTCCCGATAATCTCTTATAATTATTATATATATTTTTTCATTTAGCTACTGTGAATGTGTTCAGACCTGACCGATTTATCAATAAACTTTTTTTTGTTAAACATGCCATATTTCTGTTTATTTTTTCTTTTTTTTTTCTTTTTGTATCCTCTGATAGAGCTATCTTATTTGCTAATTTCTTTGTAAGTGGACTAACTCTTAAACGAATGAAAATGGGCAGAAATTTCCCAAAACATTTTTGCATGGAAATTTGCGGTTATGTCTGCTCTGAATCGTATATATAATTAAATTCATGTATATATATTTTAGAACATATGATGACCCCTGAGCATATTCATATAATAGGATTTTTGAAAATCTTCTGGGTTTTTGATACAACAATAAAAAACAATCCAACTTTAACTAGCTACCGATACTTCTGGACTGAACAATCAACAAGAGTTACCATCAAACAGCAAATAGCAAGAGATATGAAGCATTCCCAACATAAAGGTATGCTTGGTGTTGTGTAATTCGATGCACGTACTTTAACCCTATAGCTACTGTATATAAAAACGTTAAAATAAAACGATTTTCATAGGTGATAAAAACCTCAAAATTCCTTCATTTTCGAGAAATGACGACCTGAAATACTTATAGGTTACCCGTAAAAATAGCCTTACAATGCAGCCATCGAGTAAAATCTAACTTGAGCAGGCTGCTGGCGCACGCTCTGCATTGAAAAAAAAACCTCGTACTTTCAGATTCTTCTTTTGGTATGATAAAGCGCACGCTCTGATCTCAGGGAGTCCGGATACGGGAGGACGCTTCCCCGCTGGAAACAGTTAACTGACTGATCTCAACCCAGCGGACGGTTTGGCAAAGGAACAGGCCCGCCTTTAAGGGGGCGGAAAATCTAACTGCCGTAATACTAACGCTTTAGTTCTGAACAGCAACAATGGCATATTAATAATCGAAGGGATGCCTCGACTCCCCTTAGACTCTCAGTAAGTAATCTCGAAACGAAATCGAAAGCGTAAGGCCTCATCCCAGGCACCCAGCGAAAGTAGCCGCCAACATGGCTCCGAGGGAAGAAAGCTGCAACGTTCCTAGCGCCTGTCAGACAGATACGTCAACCACCTAATAAAGCTCAAGCCGAAGAAGCCTGCAGACAACAACCGCCTCTGGCGCAACCGCAGTGTTGGAGAACATAGTGCTCCTGCGATCGGGCTTCAGCTAGCATACACCCTACTGGTGCTAAGGGAGATAGGAGCCCTCCACGGCTATAGAGTTAAAATTCGATACTTGGTCAGAACCTGTCCTAACCGGCACGTAAACTCCGGGACTCAAGGCTCAGCAGATAAGCTTGCGTTGGCTGCAACTGCAACAACTGCATCATGATAACTGAAAATGACACAACCGCGATAGCGGCAAACGCGACAGCGGCAGCCGAAGCAAATGCAAATGCTGCTACCACGACATCCGCAACCGTTACAGCCACAAACACGACAGCTGCAACCGGCTACAGCCACGACAGATACAACGACGACAGCTCCAACCACAACTGCTGGCTTCGCTCCCACGAGAAGGTGTGTTTCCCGCCTCTCATCCAGATTAAGCACTCTACCTTTGAGACATATGGGTAACGCCTGAAGTGCTGCGCCGCATCTCATAACGGTCTGATGAAGCAAGAGACGGCCTGAGCTACCTGATACTGTGGTTCAAAAGATCACGGGAAATGCCTAAGGTACCAATCGGCTCCTACCAGAACTGCTTTGGTCATAGAAAACCCAACTCCCAGCAGGTAGACCGCAGCGAGCTCAGGTATCAGATTGATATGATTACAAGCACATCCAACCTTGGTAATCGCCTGGCACCCTCCATGCAGGAGCCCCCAAAAAACCCTCCCTGCTCCGCTAGTCCTCCGTTGCCGGGGTTTCTGTGCTACTGACAGAGGTACTCTGCCGGAGCAAGCCACTGCAAATAGTCTGAAAGTTCCATTGAACACTTTTGCAGTGGTGTGCGAAGGCAGAGTACCTCTGGAGGCTCTTCGCGTCCCAAACCCCTTCTTTATTGGTGGCCTATGGTGTGACTGTATAGAGGATGGCTCGTCTCATAACTTGAAGTGAGGCTGGAGGGTCCAGGCAGGCGCTATATAGTATATAGGGCTCCAAGGACAAGGAAAGGTGCAAGGATGCATGACTGTAGAAAAAATCTGACCCCTAATGGAGAACTCAGCTCAGATTATTGGCTAAATACGAATGAAATACCTCACATGCAGTAAAAATTGACGAAGTTATGAAAATTTTGAAAGAGCACCTGTCTGTCATAAAATGAGTGTGACGCCTCGGCTATGCGAGTTTTGGTGCGACCGACAGAGGTACTCTTCCTACGCTCACCAGTGCAAACGTCTTCATTGGAACATTCTGACTATTATTTCATGGCTAGTGGACCCGTGCGTGAAAAATTCACGCAATAATATATATATGTATATATACGGTATTTGCTTAATATAGGCTGGTGCAGAATCTTCTTTTCTTTGACTTGCTACTGTCCTTACTAAAATGCATATAGAGGATAACGCTACGAGGCCATCTCAAATTATCTTAAAGAGGTGCGTGCTTTCTACTGAACAGTACACTTCAGTTCGTCTTGAGCACAATATTTCCCTCCCTTAAAGATGTGACACACGCTAGACAAAAGCTGAAGAAACTCGCGAACGCGCAAAATTTTTTGCGCTAAGAAACATCTTCCTATTCACTCGTGAGAATGGTCCGTTTGTCAGAAATAAAATTGAGCTCCGTTCATCCAAACTAGGTTTTCATGGCTACGAGCTAAATACCATGACAAAAATACATCTGACGAACAGAAAAATATAATGAATGCTACCCAATGCCTTCAAAAGTAATATTAAGTCCAATTATATGATAAAGTATCCTAAAAATAATAAACCCGTTACGGCTCCGAAAGCGAACTGAACACCCTATCCGCCGCTAGATGTATCAGGTGACGGTTTGTTAAAAATGTACGCGTATCGAGCGCAAAATTGCTGCATGTTCCATCACAGAATTTTTCGCAAAAGAAGGAGAGTGCAGGTTTTTAGACGTCGATTTCGCGCCCTAAACTCAGATACTCGGTCTTTTGGATAGCTTGTGGCATTGGCATTAGATGACATTCAAGAAAAATAACTATATTAGTAAGTGCTGAAACATCACTGAATTTAATTCCCGCTGCAAATCCAGAATACACATTACAAAATTTTCGCTTCCAAGAAGTTGGAATAAATAATTACTACGTCTACTGCAGCGAAGAAAACTTGGTTTCTCTATGCTTTGCTGATTTTCTACTGAGTACATACTAAACTAAAAAATGTATAATTTCAATGTAGAAAAGTAATGAATATTAGACTCCAAAGGAACGGCAAGAGAAGCTGGAAGAGCAGGAACTGCATTGATTGTTACCAAAGAGTCGATATTGCTCCTAATAAATACGGAGCTCTGTATCCAAGATACTCGAGGGTGGCATGTAACTCGGACTCGGAGAAAACTTGTTCTCTTGTAAGAAGAACCCAAAATGGAAAAAACTTTTTGCTGCCAAGAAATCGTGGTTTTTACACACGTGCTGACTGCTGAAGAATATCTTACCCTTTGCCTCGCTAATTCTGTAGTCAAAATAAGACTATCAGTGTAAACTAAGGGCAGCTGAAGTTAGGATGAAGAAACCCTCAAAAGAGAGTGTCACCACATCCATCACGATGAAAAAGATTGTTTAGAGAAGCTGTGCGCATCTGCATCGAGTGGGCTTGTTAAAGAAAGACCAGAATTAAATATACTGTTCGAGTGCCATCATCTGCAACTTGGAATATTTTCTACCTTTTTTCTCTGAAATTTGGCACTATGACCACAGTCTTCAAGCAGATGAATACACTGATGAAACCGGGAAGGCCAGAGCTAATTTTGCCTAGCTATTTCGTTAAGAGCGTGACACGAAACCTATAGATAAATACGTAAACATATAAATGAATACATAAACACACAACGGTCATTCTATGTGTTAGATATACCTAGCTAGTTATAAGGGCAGCATGAAACCAACATAGCAGTTTCATTCGTCTGCAATGCTTTTCTCATTACGACTGACTCAGCCCTTTTTTTCGATAATTTATTCATGTCGCCGAAAGCACTTTTTCTCTCAGCTTTTCTGTCATTGTGCTTACACTTCAAAAATGCTTTCGAATGAAGCACTTCAAAACAGCTCGCTACAACGTATTCTGGATACGAATTTTCCCACCTATGGATCGTTTTTCGACCTCAGCAACGTGAATAATTTAAAAGTATGGACATCGGTGCGGTGTGTAATTATGATACGTGTAAAAAAACTTCATGTCTTTGCTTCGAAACTGGCTGATTCTTTAAGGGCGAGCGAAATGACGGCTTATATTATTGAGTTTTCTCCCAGGGAAAAGCAGAACTTCTGGCATGGTAAATTTGCTCGTAACTAATAGTGAACAGCGTAACGTACAGACACCGGACGGACGGAACCTCAAACAGAATTATAATATAGTTGATGCTAGATTGTCATGGTTGCCATTTTGTAATGCTACTAGTAGAGTACGGCCACTCAGGACTGATGTGCCATAGGCCATTGAATTTGGTTAGGATGGTTTGACTATCCTATGTTACGGAAAGCAACGACTCTAAAGGACCCTTTAGGTTACATTAGTATTAGCTAGGTATTCGAGACGCTTTTCCTTCATCCCACTTTGGTTTCTTCCACATTTATACTCTTTTGTTACTTTTCCGTCCTCTTCTTTCTTCACCTGCCAGTTTGCCTGCATGTTGATGTTGTGTCGGAGCACCTCATACAAGAGTTCCGCGTTCCTATTGACATGCTGTATGTCCCTTTCTTCTTCTGTGAGGTAGCTTTTGTTGCGGAAGCGGAGGTGTAAATTAGCTACTCATTATAATAATTTTCCCCTTCCATTAGTAGTTTTATATTTAACTACGTTTAAAACGTAGGTACCGGTACCAAATTTAATAGCTAAAAATGTATTTTTTTTGTGCGTAATTAGTACTTTTTTGACTCATTTTAAATAAAAGGTACTTACACTTTGCACTGTGGAAAACCAGGTATGAACGCAGCTCATTACAATGCATAATCTGGCTGAAGCCAATTTGAAAGAGAATTGCCCTCATTGTGTCAAGCTGTCAACCGCATGAAGCGAAACGTTTGCAGTAACCCTCTTCTGACGAGTTAAGAAGCATATGAAAGCACTTGTGTTGTTGGTGTAATTAGTACTAACCAGGGCCCGGATTTACCAAAGTAGATACAACCTGTAAAGCCCGGGCTGTAATGTATTTTAGAGTTGCCTCTTGTATGTTCATTTACGAAGCTCAAGCTCCCCTTGATATGTGAGAGCAAAAGTAGCATGTGGTGCTGTTTCATTGGCCGGATGTTCAGTAGAGACCGACCGGGGCGATGATTTTAGACAGACCGGAACCGGGGAGATAAAAAATCAACTAGTCGGGGCCTGTGGCGACCAAAAATCAAGTAGCCCGGGCCGGGGTGACTACCAAATAGCCGGGGCCCGCGGTTGGACTGGGGTGACCAAAAATGAAGGGTATTATTTTATTTTAACTGAAACATACATTTTTTATTTTTCTTACTTTTAGTAGGTATGTCAATTGGGCCAATTCAAGACTATTTACATTGTTTTCGTCGCAAATACTTAGTTTTCGAAAAATATGACTTTGAAGTTCCCATTGTTTTACTATGCGAGAAAATAACACAGGTTAGGTAGGGTTAGGTTAAGTTCTTATTAGGTCGCTAGCAAGCTTATAACAACGCCGGTTACTTTCTCCCATAGAAAAACAATGGGAACTTCAAAGTCATATACATATTTCAAAAACTAAGCATTTGGAACGGAAACGTTAATTGACCCAATTGGTAATCTCTAGGCAAATATGACCTCAAAAACCATATGTTAGCTAAAGTGAAATTTACCAAATAAAGTATACAATCGGGGCCGGGCAGGGTGACCATTTATAATTATACTGTGGGTTTTCGCGCTGTATTAGATTCGATGGCTGCTACGTAGGCTAACAGGGATCCAACCCAGCCGAATTCAGATGAGTTCTATTAGAACAATCTTGGCCTGGTGCACCATGTCTGGCAGGAATAAGGCGCAAGCTTCTTCATCTCCACTCGGCTATGCTGAACGAAATCGCTCAGCCGTGCGGCGCAGGGAAGAAGACAAAAACGAAAAGAGAAGAAGACAAAGAAGCGAACACTCGTTGGGGGTCCCTTCCGTGGCCCTCTACACGGGAGCAGATAGGAGTCCCATGGGATGGGTCGCTTACCACCACCCACCTGGCGAAACAAGGGAGAATGTAGAGAAACTACCTAACTATACAAAACTAATCTTCTTAGCACTACATCTCTTGCGGAGAAGGCACTTGGGACCCTTGCGTGCGTAAGGCCAAAACATATTGTGGCAGGGAAAAGGCCCGCCAGAATATGCCTCTGAGGGCGCCGGGGCAATCAAAACCTAATAGCCGGAGGTTTCTTGCCCTGACAGTAGTTTAAGACAGTATATTGATATGGTACTGTTCAATCGTAACTCATAATGAATCAGCTTAGACACAAAAAAATAGTTTCCAACTTTCCATGGAAAACTTGTTTTATTGCTTGTTAAGTGTTTTCCCTCCTCCCAAAAAAGCCCCGTCCAAACCCCCGGTTTTCACAGTTGGAAAAGCCGGGTCCGGGGCGGTATGAAAAACCGGGCGGGGTAAGCACTTTTCGACCAGCCGCGGCCAGGGGCGGGGGGGCTGAGAAAGGCCCGAGTTTGCCGGGGCCGGAGCCCCGGTCGGTCTCTAGTGTACAGGGCCTTGTGCATAGCGTTTTAGAGCTGCAGTTTCCAAGTGCGAGGCCCATGTTGTTGTAACTTTGGTAAATCTGGGCGAGCGATGCAATGGTGGCGCTGGATATTTTGGCGCGAGCGGCGGGGAGATGGCGCCGTGGTGTAAGATGACAGTATTCATATACGATAACTGGCAGCATACGGCCAATCAGGCCCATTGCCAGATCGCTTTGTAACAGTTGGTATAAAAAATGTTCAAATAAATTATCAATTTAAAAAAAAAACTTTCTGCTTTATGCATGTTGCGCGCACGACTGGCGCTTCAAGTTCAGCCTAATGCTGTATCATAGTACGTATAACGAATACTTGAGGTAGTGAGTAAGCTTGAAGAGACAGTCTTGTACGCAACGGACATGAGACGGAACGAATCTTTTTGCTTGTTGGTATTTCTCTAAGAATCGCCATGAAGCCGATCAAGTACAACTATTGTTGATGAAAAGCTTCCAGTGGGGTAGAGCTTCAGCGCAACTCACTTTGACCGCATGGAGGAAATTGGTTGAGGCGTTTCGATCTAGCGGCCGATTGCTGGAAGCCTCGGTCCTCGCTACCACCGCGATCAAACAATGGGGCCGCGCCTCAGTAGCACCAAAAGTCCTGATCGGACCTAATACGAGAGGATATGAGTGAACTACAGTGGTTTTCACTGCACCACTCCTTGCTGCACGTACACGTACACCTCGGTGCTAGCGATCCGAGCAGCAAGTTAGGTACCGGTGCTAGCGATCCGAGCAGCAAGTTAGGTACCGGTGCTAGCGATCTGAGCATCAAGTTAGGTACCGGTGCTAGCGATCTGAGCATCAAGTTAGGTACCGGTGCTAGCGATCTGAGCATCAAGTTAGGTACCAGTGCTAGCGATCTGAGCATAAAGTTAGGTACCAGTGCTAGCGATCTGAGCATAAAGTTAGGTACCGGTGCTAGCGATCTGAGCATCAAGTTAGGTACCGGTGCTAGCGATCTGAGCATCAAGTTAGGTACCAGTGCTAGCGATCTGAGCATAAAGTTAGGTACCGGTGCTAGCGATCTGAGCATCAAGTTAGGTACCGGTGCTAGCGATCTGAGCATCAAGTTAGGTACCGGTGCTAGCGATCTGAGCATAAAGTTAGGTACCGGTGCTAGCGATCTGAGCAGCAAGTTAGGTACCGGTGCAATACAGGTTCTATCAAGTGACGGTTACAGACAACTAGTAGCTAACGTTTGCTGTAGCCCTTGGGATGTGAGGCTTGTAACTGGCTATAAATTACAAGCTCATCCAGTATCCGGCGCAGGTGCAGCAGCTGTCATTGTTCCAGAGCGCTATTGTTTACAACGTGTACGCCAGTGTGTCATGCGTCATCATTTAATCGTTGCGTGAGGGCGTAGAAGTTTGTGCCGGTGCCCCGGTTTTGTTAGTAGCTACTGACCACATAAAACCATCAGCAGTTGCCAGTGGCTTATCGTTCGTATTGTCATAATTATATTGGTCACAACCTATGACTATCGCCATCGTGTACTAGTGCTGTTTAACTGTTTCTGACTATATCAGCCTTATCAGGGTCTCTTTGCATTGCTCCGCTATTGCTAAAATACGACTTATCACCTCCAGTTATAAACGTACACTAGTACTCTAGTATCCAGCTTAGGACTATATCAGGCACTTCTAACGTTGTTCCGTTACTGCGCAGGTGGCCTGCCAGCACTAGGCGCCTCATCTACAACATTACTGGTCAAGTCGCCTTCAACTGCCCTGCAGGTAACGTACAGTTCTACTCCTCAGGCCTTTTGTGCTCAACCGAAGTGATTATAAACTCGTTTGATATTGCACTGATTTTGTTTCGAATGTTCACTCCAAAATTGAGAAGTGTCTGACTGATGGCACCGTTGCAGCATCGTTCTTTCTTTTGTGCTTCTCATGCCTGAGGAAGTTCGTTAATGCAGTCTTAATGTGAAGAGTTGGTTATCGCGTGATGGCCTCAAGGTTGAACTTACATACAACCGCACTCTTACTATTATGTAACTGCTCGCTAGCCTTTCACTGTGTCTTACTGTTGATGCTTTATTCTGGTCTGCTTTTCTTTTACGACTTGCTCTTCCTATTCGAGTAAATCCTTTGTGGCAACACCCTCGTGCATAGGTGTCACGTTCCTATCACTAGGTACACAATGTGTCCCTCATTGCCAGAGTTGCAAAGTCAAAGTCAGCCAGAGAAGGTTATTTGTGGGGCTGGAAACTGGCTTACACCAGGGAACGGAGTCGATGAAAATGGTTCCATTTAATTAGTAAAAAAAATTATTCTTTTTGGGGCCAGTAGAAAGTCTTATTCTTTGTGGGGCACAGGGAGTCAAAGTTGGAAACTGACGAAACTCAAAATTCATAGTCGGACTTAATACATTCCACTCCGTTATCCAGCTTGTTTTTTCCTTGTTAGATCGCCTGTGTAGTGAAGGTGGATGATAAAACTCAACTGTTTTCCATTTCTCCAGCGTCCTTGCTTTACACATTTTATAGCTAGCTATGTTAGGAGCATTCTTACGCACCGAACCTTTTTTAGCTTTGATCACCTTCAGGTTCATTTATCAGCTTTACGTTATCGAAAATTGCACATCCTCTCTGTTTCTCTACCATTACACAAGGAGGATGCTTCAGTTTTAAAACGTCGCTCCCTGGACATTAGCTCTATATATCTGCTGAAACACATGGTACTCATTGTAGCCTTTGCTAGAAACCTCACGTCAGGGCAGTGAAGGATACAACTCTTGAAAATGTTGTCTTAGCCACCTAATCATTCTTAAGTTCACATCGTGTTCCCTGTGGGAACGGGTTAACGTACACTGATCGAAGCTCCTCTAACCATTGTGAAAAAATTTAAAAATTGTCCGATATTGATCAGGAGCGTAGATAATTCGGTGAACTTTTACTTTCACTTACACGCGTTTTTCATGATTTTTATTGTGTTCAGTATCTGAATTGGGTCAATTTAAGACAATTTACATGAATAACGTTTTCGTCGCAAATCATTAGTTTTCGAGATAATTGACTTTGAAGTTCCCATTGTTTTCCTATGGAAGAAAATAGCAGGTGCCATTACAGGCTTGGTCACGATCCAGTAGAACCATAACAGAACCTAACCTAACCGAAAGTAAACTTTAAAATAATACATCCGTCGCAAATGCGTGCTTACCAAGCTATAACGCAACTCCCGGAACACGTATATCATGCACTGCCGGAACACGTAATATCCTGATGCCACACACTAATAGAAGAAGAAGAGCGTTGTTTCCAATTAATGAAATGACACACACTTGTAAAGAATTTTCAGTTATAAATCGGGCCAATGTAATAATACGTGCGAAAGTTAAGTAACGGCATATGCGGAGTGAACTGTCTGACGGTAAACATTTTCACACCGTTTCTTGGCCACCTCAGAGCAGTGTTTACACTAGTTCAAAACACCGTGTTTTCGAAAAAATGCAATTGATTTATTGTTTACAACACTGTGAAATTCTTTAATTAGAAGAAAATAATCGAATGCGCGCGGATCCATGTTTGAAAACTGAAGTTTGGGCGGGAACCGCATATGGGTTTGTTTACATCCAAGCAGCTGATCGCATCATTAGCAAGAGCCGCGTGTAGTGTGTTATGAACTAAAATTATATCTAATATAATAAGTGGTACAGAAAGTGCGCTATAGCTCGATAAATAGGAATTTATGACAAAAAGTACATTCCCGTAAATTCTCTGCAATTGACTCGATTAAATTACTAATGACAACCTAGCATAACGATATTATTTTCACTGTGTAATTTTCTCCCATAGGACAACAATATTAATTCTAAGTGAAATATCTCGAAAACTAAGGTTTTGCAACAAGATAAAGGAAGAAGTTGAGCGACAGCGTAAAGCCATCTAGAGATAATGATAAATTTGAGCAGGATTTCTCCTCTTGATAGCCTACAATTAGTAAGCTAATTAGATTTAGGAGAACTCCAAGTTTGAGCGAGGCTGCCCCAGGTTACTTCAAAAAGAGGAAAAAAATTGCAAATGTAGAGCGTACAGGCGGTCTTAACTTGATAGAAATATGAATAGGTTTTAGTGCTAGATTAGAGGGTAAGAGGAACGTCACCACTGCTGCGTAGTAAGACAAGTTACCGCACTGGAGCGCTGCAGAAACACCGAGTGCACTTGTCCACCCTCTCCTTCCGTCAGAATCTTAATGACGACTGCATTCGATGGCTTACAGATTGGGTCTAAATAGTTGAATTGCATTCAACCGTTGATTGATTCGAACTAAGGTTGAGTTGAACTGACTAGGACTGACTCTTGATAGGAATTTAGTTGAACTGACTCGAACTTACTATTGAGAAGAACTGACGTGAAGTGACACGTGAGCAGGCGAACCGCAGCATACGTCACGTCGTCTGTAATGAGAAAACAGCTGGGAAAAGGAGCAAACACGAGTATTTAAGTAGATCGAAAAAATTTCCGGCCTCGAAAGGCAGAAAATTTTATGGTACGAGGGTGTGACTCGGAAGCAACTAAGGCCAGTTAGCATTTGACGTCATCGTGTCTCCGAAGTACCGAGATGATATTGTCACACGAATGTTCAGTTCAGCCTTATTTAAATTTGTTGGTCAAGTGTTGACGTTCCAATAATTTTTTTTTTTTTCATAGACGTCGGACCTCTTGGCTTCTGCTCGCATCTTGTTATATCAAATACATGTTTAAGTTGCTCAGACTGGAATAAAGTATCTGCTCTCGGAATAGAAAGGAAAAGTTTCGTTGAAGAGCGTTTGCTTGCGATGAAATCCAAAAGGATGTGTTCCCTGCGAGGATCATCGGTTGAGGGAGTCATTGACCCCTGCACAGTAGCCTGTGAAGCTTGCATCTTTACACAGTACGGTACCTATTTTGATTTGTTTAGGGTTACACTATATAATATATAACTCCAAAAACTGAGAAACTTGAAACTGAGAAAACTCACAAAGTTGAGAAACACGAAACTGAGAGAAGTCATAAAACTGAGAGGGCTACCACTGCCATCGGTTGGCAGGTGTGTTAAGGAGACCAACCCAGCGAGAATGGTCAAATTTTGTCATTTTTGGTTTTATAGTGTAATTTGTACCTTCGGGGGAGGCGGACCTCTAAAAAAAATTAGAGCCCTGGGCGCACTGGAAACTCCCCAAAATGGGGTCAAAGTACCCCTTAGGGGGCAAATATTGAATGTTGACAGATTATGCTGAAACTTGGTAGTTATATGTAAAATGAAAAAATAAAAACATTTATTCCCTGAAATTTTCCCATTTTCTTTGTCGTTTTCTATTTATATTCATATTTTCAGCGTGGACTCAGATTTATTGAAACAAATATTGAATGTTAACAAATTATGCTGAAACTTGACAGTTATGTGTAAAATAAAAAAATAAAAACATTTCATTCCATGAAGTTTTTTCCGTTTTCTTTGTCGTTTTTCTATTTAACTGCATATTTTCAGCGTAGACTCATATATTTTGATAAAAATAAAAATATAATAGCTGCCCATTGAAAAGAAAATTTCAAAGAAAACGGTAAATTCTGGACTTTATTTTCGCAATACTTATCACAGGTCATAATTAGATGAATTTTGGTAAAGAAAATATGTATACATTTCTATATATACAGATTATATATTTGTTTTTCGGCTCCAGGGAAAAGTTATGTTTTTTAGCACTCATATAATGTTTTTTTCTATATTTTTCATTCTAGGAAAAAGACGAAACCTGTTTTGAAAAGCTAAAAACTAGGGCTATCTTCTCTCGTCGGTTTTTTCCTTCAAATTTCGGATTAGTTACGGAGCAACGAAGGGAGAAAGTGGGAAAAATAGCGTGAAACGTGTTTTTCATGAGAAGCCAAATTTCTTCTGTTCTGACCAAATTTGTAGAAAAATCAGAAGAAAATTGGAAAAAAGTCAACGAGAGATTGTAGCCACAGTCTTTGGCTTTCCAAAACAGATTTTGTTTTTTCGTAGCATGAAAGCTGTAGAAACAACATACTATTGAATAACATCACTTTTTCACAGTTTGCCCGGAAAATCGCGAAAAGAAAGAAAACTATTTTTGAAAGAAAACGGAAAAAATGTTATAAACAAAATCCATTTCTTTTTCAATTTTATATATTGACTGCAAATTTCGTAAGAATTGGACCACGAATGAAAAAGTTTGCAAAAAACTGGCTTGATCCCCTTAAGTTGCCGGCTTAGCACAGAATGCTTAGTGTTAAGGCTTATTCTGCAGATGGATTAAAAAAAAAATCGGGATGGAGTCATTAGCAGAGAACTACCGTGAATTTTATTAAATGAATTGAAATAAGCAATGCATATTTACAGCTATTAACTACTTCATATAGTTTGTTGCTCAGAAGTTCGTTTATTTACCTTTGACATTTCAGTTGCATTTTATTCTCCGGCAAGGAGGTTATATTTTCATCGAGTTTGTCTCTTTCTGTGTGTGCGTGTTTGTCGCCAAGATAACTCAAAAATTATTGATGGGTTTTTATGAAATTTGCATGAATTGTTAGGCATATCATGAAGAGTAAATTACCAAATTTTTTGTGACGATCTATCTATTTTCGTTCGTTTTTTATCTCTGTGTTTGATTTTATGCTTGCTACGAACGGATCCTTGTGAAAATTCTAGGAATTGTTGGTAATGTTGAGAGACAAATGATCAGATTTTGGTGATGATCGGTTAGTCTTATTGTGTGTTGAACTAATGTTTGTTGGCAACATAACTCGAAAAGATATGAACGGACCTACAAGAAAATCCCAGAAAATGCTATAACTGTCAGAAATGACAAATAATTAGATTTTGGTCTTGATACAAATTAAATCATAGCTCGCCTACAGGATCAATTTGAATGTGCATTACTGTTGTGTTGCATGGCGTATGTATGCGAACTCAGAGTGCTCTAGTTTATAATATATATATATACACAGGGTGTTGTGTAATTCGATGCACATATTTTAATTATAGTTAGAAAAAGTGAAAATAAAACGGTTTTCGAAAGTGACAAAAACTTCAAAACTCTTTCGTTCTCAAGAAATGACCTGAAATACGTAAAGAGAGGGTTCGGGCAAAAATGAAAAGTTTTTATTCGTGGACCGATTTGAATGAAACGGTACAGATACCGTATGTAAAATTGAAAAATGAATTGTTCATAGTCTATTATTTTTTCGATTTTCCCCACGAGTTATGCAAAGAAAACGGCATATGGGGGAGGGCTGGATTATTACTAGTATGTTCAGCAGTTTGAGTCTCCGTTTCCACAACAAAGGCGATATCATTGAGGAAGAAAGAATGGACATGATACAGTATGACGATAGATCGTGGAACCCATGCACGAGGGTGTTCCCACACAGGATCGACACGCATGGGAACAGCACGACGGGAAAGAAGAGGAAGAACAGATTGAAGAAAGATCGGTATCAGTATGAGATGGGAAAGAAGCAAAGTGGGCACGAAAGTCAGACGTCCCGAAGGCCTAGCTAACGATTAAGGTAACCTACACATTACACAAGCCCTCTGGGTCGCCGCGCCCCATAACATATGTAGGATGGACGAACCTAAACTAACCTAACCCTATGGCCCATCCTATGTCTCCTGAGGAGAAAGAGAGGGGGACTGGAGAAAACCCTTCTCCTACTGTTCTTGAGCTGCAGAGATGATTTTTGGTATCAAAAAAACGGAATTAGATCCTCTATCAATGTAAAAATTTCTTGTTCTGATTTTTTTTAAATAGTTTTTGGGAAACTTCAAAAAGCTCGATTTTTACAAGTTTTTCCCTCAAAAACTACGTTGTCACTCGTCTCCTAGTTTGAAAAACACACAAAAAAGTTTTATTTTTATGGAAAATTAAATTGCGCTTCTTTTAATGCCAAAAATCATCTCTGTTGCTGAAAAACTGTGGGAGTTGGGTTTTCTTAAGCCCCCTTCTGCCGTTTTCTTTGAGTAAGTCGTTTTCTATGGGAAAAATGAAAAAGTGCAAGGGTAAACACAATTTTTTTCGATTTTACATAGCTGTACCAAGTTTCATTCAAATCGGTCCACAAACAATAGTTTATCATCTTTACCCAAACCCTCCCCTTACGTATTTTAGGTCGCCATTGAAAACGAAGGAGTTTCAAGGTTTTAGTCACTCATGAAAATCCTTTTTATTTTGCTTTTTTATATAGTTGAAATATGTGCTTCGAATTACGCAACTGCATATGTTCAAATATATTATTACGTTACGATTTACTACGAAAAGTTTTCCAAGTTAGAAAGAAATCTACTTTATCGGCT